>JBBPDB010058384.1:0-10640 GCA_037974465.1 Brachypetersius altus | reverse complement strand
GAGAGAGAGAGTATTGCTGTGCTTTAATAAATGTGTCAGAACACAAAGGTGATAAAAATGCACACTGTGCACCTGTCTGTGTAAAGAGAATGGGGAATGTGCAACTGCACTCCTAATCACACACACACACACACACACACACACACACACCTTTTTCTTCTTCTCTTTCTCTTTATCTCTCTCAGTTCTCAGTTTTTTCATGTTCATTCTCATATCTCGTTTTGCATCTTCTTTTTCTCTCTTTCTATCTTCCTCTTTCATCTCTATATCTTTCTTGCTTGTTTTTTTCTGTCTCTACCTGTCTCTTTCACAATTGTATTCCATATCATATTGTTTCTCTCTCTCTCTCTCTCTCTCTCTCTCTCACACACACACACACACACACACACACACATGCCCACACTGACACGTAAAAACTGGAATTGTTGTATAAACTTTTACATGTTAGCAAATTCACCTCCAACGGGTAAGAGAGGTAGTTGTAGTGACAGTAAACGGCCACAAGGAGGCAAAAGATCGACTTACCCTGAAGCAGAGACTGATGCTCTGTGCAGTTGATCAGAAAGGTTTAAATCTTCAGCAAGTTCTAAATGGACTGATCTGATTTTTTTGCTCTTTAGTACAAAGTGGATTACATTTACGGCATTTAGCAGACACTCTTATCCAGAGCGACGTACATTAGTGCTTAAGTAGTTCAAATTAGTCTGCATTACACTGAAACTATAAAAAATGTACTGAACATAAAGATACTAATTAGAAACCAAGTCTCTAAGATTTCACGTCACATGTGACATGACTGGATCACTGATGCTGTCTGATCTCCAAATAATCAGTTAATTCAATAAACATGTACATTAATTTAATTCAAATTTAATCTTAATTACATTTAAATGAACTAATTTATTATTCATTTAAATGAATAAATCTTTAAAATTTATTAATTTTTAATTAATTTTTTTATTATTAGTTTTATATCTATTTTCTGTTTATCTATCTATTTATATCTATCTGTCTGTCTGTCTATATCACATTGTTGTTGTTTTTTTTTTAATAAAAAGCCTAAAATACCTATTTTTTATAAATATGCCCCCCAAAATGCTCCCAGAACACTTTAATTTTATTTGAAACTCAGTTTAATGCATTACCCTTAAAGAAAATGTAAAGGTAATCCCGTATTTGCCTCTTTGAATTCAAATTCCCCGCTGAGATATGCAACTTGGAAGGTTGCGGGACAAAAGTATTGGGAAACTGCGGTGAAGTGAACGTTTTTTGGAGAATAAAACCTGAACTTCTCGGGCTACAAAAAAAAAAAAGGGCTTGTTGGAAAGGTCTCCTGGAGATCTACTGAACGGAGTGTTTTGAAGTGTCTGCGTGCTTTTCAGAGAGATACGCAACTCGGAAGGTGCGGCTCAAAAGTATTGGGACACCATGGCGAGGTGAATGGGTCCCCTTGTGTGAAAACATCCAGAAAAAAAATATGTATTGCCACAAAAAAGCTAAAAAAAAAGGGGGAGAATATTTGCAGTAAATATTTTCGCATAAAACTTTTTCAAAAAACTGAATCCGTGACTCCTAATCTGT
Organism: Brachypetersius altus; assembly: GCA_037974465.1. Classification (NCBI taxonomy): domain Eukaryota; kingdom Metazoa; phylum Chordata; class Actinopteri; order Characiformes; family Alestidae; genus Brachypetersius; species Brachypetersius altus. The sequence goes on along the minus strand of JBBPDB010058384.1, from coordinate 9,059 downwards.
ATAAAACTGGGGTGTTACTATGTATATATATATACCTGGAATACCACTGGGACTATGTAGAAACGTGCCAGAATCCACTTGGATACTGTAGCAACTACGTAAACATGACTGAATGTTTGATGAAATGTTAATTACACTGTACAGAGAGTAGCTGTTAATCTGCAGTTCCTGATTAATCTGTTCCAAGCCCACATGGAAACTGAAGTTATTTCATTCTGTTATCACTCTGTTATAAAACATAATAAAAAGCTGAGAGAATGCATTTGTATGAAAGTGGTTTATAGATTAAAGGAAGATAAAAGGTGATTCTGTTTAAATGGGTCTCGCTCAGTAGTAATTGTACAGTAATGAGGGTAAAATGACAGTACATTTGAGCTTCATTTTCACACTGATTATCCTGCAGCCTCTTTCCCCACGGAGGGAAGCTGTGCACAGCCCTAGCTGTGTGTCTTTCTTTAATGTGTGTGTGTAGGAAGGAAGAGCCAAACTACAATGAGACATGTGTGTGTATATTGGTTGCTGGATCTCAGTTGGTAGCGCCTCTCTCCTGAAGTGTGTGTGTGTGTGTGTGTGTGTGTGTGTGTGTGGTCATGAGATCACTATAAGCCGATGGGTAGGTGAGCCACTGTAAACAATAAATCAGCTTCATCTCTACTGTTTTGTGTGTGTGTGTGTGTGTGTGTGTCAGAGTATGAATCAGTGTATAGCTGTGTTTGTGTGTATAAATGGGTTTTGAAAAAGAGGGTGTGAACTGAAGCCCTGAGGCCCCGTGTCTCTGAAGGTGTCCCTCTTTGTGTCTCTTACTCCTTCTCTTTTTCGCCCCCTTCTCTTTTTCATTCTCTCTCTCTCTCTCTCACTCTCTCTTTCTCTCCCTCCCTCTCCCTCTTTCTTTCTCTTTCTCAGGTTTTGTACAGTCTCAGAGCAGGGTGAGAAATGTGTGGCTCGTCTGGCCCGAGGGAGGCCGTGTGATTGGACGGTTTTGGGCAGAGAGTGACCGTTGGGTGAGGTTCCGTCGCTGCACTAAGGGCTGTAAAAATGCACTAAAATGACAATTTGGAAGGTTAGAATTCACTGGCCATTCAAAGCTCCGCCCACAGAGGCAACTGGCACTAGTTAGGACAAACTTCACTGAGCACTGGTCCTATTAACTGAAAGAGAAGCTGCAGCAGAGCTTCAGCTAAAGTTAGAAGACATTATTATCTTTAGATGCTGTTATGTACAAACATATAAATGTGCTTCTGTCTCTCATTATATTAAATGTTTTTTAGTAAATATGCCCACCTGGCGAGAGATATATGTGTGAGCCCAGCATTAAAATGTTTTTCAATATAACTGTTTCAAAATAACCATATAGAAACTAAATCTTTGTGATTGTTGGTGGGACGTCAAAATAAAGTGTATCCTTTATTTTTATTGTTGTAATTTTTTTGTTATGTAAAATAGAGGCATTGTGTTCTGTAGTCTGAGCTGGGATGCCTCAGAGAGAAACTACTAAATAATGAATGTTAAAATACAACAAACAACAAAATGTTGCAGCAACACATAAGTGAAAGATTTTCTGTGTTGGGTTAACGTCTCTCTCTTCCTCTTTTTCTCTGCTCTTCTTTTTTGTCTTTCTCTAACTCTCTCTCCTGTTTCTTTCTATCCTCTCTCTTCCCCCTGTCTTTTCTTTCTCTTTCTCTCTACCTCATTTTCACTCTCTCTTTCTCTCCCCTCTCCCTTTTCTCTTTCTCTCTCTTTCTCTCCATCACATTTTCTCTTTCTTTGTCTATCACTCTCTCTTTTCCCTCTCTTTTTTTTTCTTTCGCTTTCCATCTCTCTCTCTCTCTCTCTCTCTCTCTCTCTCTCTCTCTCTCTCTCTGTCGCTCTCTCTCTCAGGATGGGACCTCTGGGGCGGTCCGTGTGGCTCTTGCGGGTCATCTTCGTAGTTGTCGTGGTGATGTTATCATGCCGACCGGTGTCCGGGGGAACCCGACTTCTTCGGGGAAGTTCAGGTACCCCAGGGTCTTTATGGATTAATTAATGGGGGCCTGGAGACTCACTGGCCGGATTTTACACGAACGCCACTTTACACAGCAGGAAAGACAAATAACCTTAAATCAAGAGAATAAATATAAGATTTCTCAATAAAGTTTATTCAACTTATTTCTAGATGTTTAAAACTTACTTTGAGTAAATGTAAGTTTTAAGACACTTTATATTCATTCAGATTTGACCAGAATTTTACTTTTAATAGTTAAATAATGACTTTGTGATTCGGGGCCTGTGACCTATTTAACAAAGCCCTTTTAACGCTCGAATTAAGCCTCATTAAGCAAGTAGCTGCTAATTAAACTGCTTATTACTCTTCAGTAAACTTAAAATGTTAATTTTACTTCAAAAAAGTTACATTTGAAATCTTCTAAAGTTTAAGTTAACTATTAACACTGTGGTTAAGCAGTGTATAATTCATAATCAAATAAAAAAAGTCATGTTTAGGTCTGTATACAGTAAATCAGTGGGGATATCACATACCTGCATGGATACAGTGCTACACTAAATAACATGTTACTCATCACTGTAGTATTAAGAGATAATTGGGTTACAATGAACATCTCCCACTTTATTTATATGTTATACCTCAGTAAATATTAATTGCTAAGGATTGATAAGGGCATAAGAGTAAAAAAATGGTAAAGGTGCTGAAAAATGGTCAATTTACTCTAAATAAAGTATTTTAAACATTATTTTGAAGCGCTGTTTCATCAAACAAGTCAAAAATATTCGTCCATGTAATCTCACTGTATACACTCTTGTAAAAATCTTGTAATAACAATCAGATGTATTGGAATTGTTATTATTATTAGTATTACTATCACTATACGTCGCTCTGTAGAACACACTGCAAAACCTAGGAAGTCATAGAACAGTGAGACTAAGAAGATTTTCATTTTTCACTCCTATGGGTAAAAAGCTCATAGATTAGTTTCCCAGTGATTACATGATAATTCATAGCAAGTACTGTATAATAAAGCTTCAGTTTAATAATTAAATGGCAAGACTGCAGTTTAAGGGTGAGCATCCACAACGCACCTCCACTGGATCGCAGGAATAAGGTATAAACATAAAAATTCTTACCGGACGAATGCCGGAATGAAGCGCATCAGTGGAATCATCGGAATGAAGTATTACCATTAAGTGCAATGAAAAATTAATTTCCGGATGAATGCTGGAATAATAGGCCTGCAGTTTAAGGGGTTAAAGACAAGGTGAGCATCTGCTAATCATCCTCACTGGGGAAAAAGTACAAATAGTTACAATAAAGTGTGAATGTTGGGTTCATAACTGAAAAATAGACCACAGTTTAAAGAGGTTAAGCTGGTCAGTTTGGCGGCGGGTCACTTGAGTTCCTGCAGGCGGGCGGTCAGTGCTGTGTGTGTCAATGGCAGCGGAGGAAGTGCAAAGTCACTCTGCTCTGAGGAGATTCCTGTGGATAGGGAAGGACAATCCAGTAATGACTGTATTAATATGTATGATGTTAAATGGCCATGCAATAAACCTCCTCACACACACCTCACTGTGCCCCCACCCCTCCCGCACACACAAATGTTCAAGTGAGAGAAAAAGGAGGGAGAAAAAAAGAGCGAAATTGAAATAATGTCCACTTCCCCCGCTAATTGACACCCATGAGCTAACTAATTCTGATTTGCATAATTCATGAAACGCTCCGCTCTCGGCGAGGCAGTGACCAGCAGTACATAAATATTTTAGCATGGCAAAAGGTCACTCTCGGCCCTAGTCCCTGCATCATTCATAATATGCAAAGTCCTTCCCCAAAGACAGCTGCGGCCCTCGCTTAATTACGCCTGTTTCTTTAATTATGCCTGTCCTCTGTTTTGTTGATACTAATGCAAGGTGACCTTTTTCTGGCCACCAGAAATGCCACCAGCATCATCTCGCTCCGCTTTTTCCCAACTGATGCCGTTTCTCTTTTGTCTCTGACGGTAATGTTTGTTTGTTTATTTATTTATTTATTAAATGTTTTTACATTTTTTTTTTTGGCCACAGCACTAATTACAAAACTGGCATTGCTGTGAAGGTCAGATTTCTGCCCCTTGCAACACATATACATACACACACACACACACACACACACACACCACACACACACACATATACTCACACATACCCCTGTCACATGGAGACACGACATCCATCACTTTGAACAATTTTCTGCCTTGATTCGGTGCTGGGGGTCCTCGCTAATTGGGAGAAAATGTGTTGTGTAATTCCATCTTTGCCGGGGAAAAAAATAAACACAAAGAAAAAAAAGGCAGCAGAGTAATTGGCGACAGGCATGAAAGTGCACACACTTCTCTTGAATGTCCAAATTGGGTTTATTTCTCATCCGCCTATCTGATGCTGGGAGTGTGTTTTTGATGAAGTACCAACGTTGGCCACATGGTGGCTCTGAAGGTTTAGAAATGCTTCAGGGCCGACGTCAGGAGCTCAGCGCTCTGCTGTTGGGGGGCTCTAATGGGAATGGATGGTCCGAACCTCCACCCGAAGCTGATGAGAGCGCCTGACTGATGGTCGTCTGTGAGACCCGGTGCAAAGACTAACGGCCACTGTGCGATTTTCCTTCCTTTCTTAATTAAAATGGCCTTATTTTCTGCCAGGTTTGCAGGAACAGATGACCAGCTAAGTCAGGTTTGGTTTGCTGGTAATAAGACCTTGAACACAGTTTTGTCTAATGGCATAGTATGTAATGATCTCTCTCTCTCTCTCTCTCTCTCTCTCACACACACACACACACACACACACACACTCTAATATACCTGTACTGCTTTCCCTCTGAGACCTATCACCCTGCTGCTCTCAGCTTCCTCCCTTGGTCATGAAGCGTAGCTGGTTAGGCTGCGCATGAACAAGAAACCACGTTCACTGAAGCCTCATTTGTTTTGTATTTTTTTTCTTTCAGAGCAGTTCTGCTCCGTTCCGCTCATCAACCCTTAGTGACAAGAAGGCCGGACACGCGGCGGTAGCATCTCCACGATGGCACCTCAAGCCTGCGTGAGAGTTTGACACATCCAATTAAAAGCTTGCGCGCGACGTAGCGAGAACACGAGGGAAACCAGGCTGCCTTCACTAACGCTCCGGACAGGCGATGAGAAATGACTTGAGGGCCCAGTTACAGTCCATTAGAGTGTTTCTGCTCTGGTGCTCGTTAGCAACGGCCTGTGCTAACTCACACACGCTGACTGCTTACCTTTCGTGAACTCGCCGCGACCTAACGGAAACCACAGAGCTGAGGCTCCTACCTGAGGATGTGAACTTTATTAAGCCAGCCATACCTTCCAGCTTCCAGCACATGGCCGTTAGCTGAAGATGTGAAATTTATTTAGCTTTATTAGCGGTCATATTGTCTCATATTTAAATATGTTTATCCAGCTTTTTATATCCACTGTCTGCCTCAAAAGCTGTATAAAGCCATGTTTGATTTTGTCTCATAACCTCACGGAGTCTGACTCTTGCGAGCTAAAGATATGGACATTATTTGTACTGTGTGCTTTTGGCCTCAGAACCATATCTAATATCATAGCGTGGCAACATCTGGCTGTTACATCTGGCAAAGGGGGTTGTAGCCTAGTGGGTAAAGCGCCTGGACACTTCACCTCAGTTGCTCTAGGGGGACTGTCCCTCCAGCTAATGATTGTAAGTGCTCTGGAGAAGGGCGTCTGCCCCTGTAAATGTAACTAAATGTAATTGAAGATGTGATTGTCATTTACATTGCTAGCCACCAGTTAGCCATAGCAACATATAGCTGTTGCTTCAAGATATCATCTTTATTTATACTTAAGCAGCTCCCAGTTAGCCATCTCTGATATTGTAGCAAGGCAACGTCTGGTTGTCCTCAAAGATGTGATCTTTATTTACATTTTGGCAGCTGCCAGCTAACCATATCTGATTTCATAGCATGGCAGCTTCAGCCTCAGATGTGATCTTCGTTTATTTACATTTACATTTAAGGCCTTTAGCAGACTCTTTTATCCAAAGTGACTTCCATTCATTAAATAGAAGGGACAGTCTCCCTGGACCAACTTGTGGTTAAGGGTCTTGCTCAGGAAGGAGAATCCATGCCTTCTTGGTCCAGAGGCAAGTATCCTACCCATATCTGATATTGTAGCATGGCAACATTTTGCCGTTACCTGAAGATGCTATCCATATCTCGTTCAAATCAGACGTGTTTTGCCACATCTGGCTGTTACATGAAGACATGAAGGCTATTATGGCTGTCCATATCTTTGTTTTAAAACTTTCTGCCTATTGCCTGAAAATGTGAACCCAATTTATCATTAAACAGCTGTCAGCTAACCATCTGATATTTAAGTTTGATCAACTGGCTGGTTGTTAATAACTGTATTTAGCCAGTAGTATCTGCATTTTTGAACATCTGTCAAAGTGAGCTTTGCTTTATTTAGATGTGTGTGGTCACCAGCTAACAATATCAGAGAATATAGGTTGTGTGAACAACATCTGGCTGTCACTTTATTCATCTGGCTAACTTTATAATGCAGCCAGCAGGCTATACAGTCCCCTGCTTTAGGAACATCTGGAAATGAGCTTTATTTAGTGTTGGCTTTATAGCCTAAAGTAATCCATGTGATTTTTGTTCGAAGAACATCTGTATGGAGATGACAGCTGACTTTATGTTGTTTTTGGTGGCGAAACACGACTATTAGTGCTGGGCCTTTGGTTCTGGCCTTAAATATGAAAACAACAAGTAAAACAAACCTCTGCGATTGTGATGATTTCTGATAGTGATGATGGTGGCACAGTGGGTCTCCAGGGTTGGGTGTTAGAATCTGGGTCCTGGCCTTGTGTATGTGGAGTTTGCATGTTTTCTTCGTGGTGGTGTGGGTTTCCTCCAGGGTCTCCGGTTTCTCCCACAGTCCACAGACGTGTGCGTCAGATGAATCGGGGATTCTATATTGACCATAGGTGTGTGTGTGCACTGGGGTGGGCTCGTGCCTGTAAACTCTTGTGCCCATGACCCTAGTAAGGATTAAGTGTTTACAGTAGTGCTAGGCCGTTAATGGCGTTAACGCGCGTTAACGGCGCGAGATTCTTATTGCGCGATAAAAAAAATATCGCCGTTAAACCCCCCCCCTCCCAGAGGGAGCTGGGTCTATACTACGAAAGCTATGATGTATTTCACCTTGATATTTCAGTGACTTGTCCGGTTCGCGCACGTTTTAAACTTGTCTCGGTCTGTGTGTGTGTGTGTATGTGTGTGTGTGTGGGGGGGTGTCGCAAAGATTCCCATGAGATTAACGGCGTTAAAAAAATGTATCTATGCCAACCTCTAGTTTACAGATAATGAATCAATTTTGCTTCCAGAGAGTCCAGAGTGATGACTGGTTGTTTCTACAGTTAGTTGCTACATGTACTGTTGTGTGAGCCGACATGTCAGAACATATCAGCTCTTGAAGGCCTAACCAATGGGAGAATTTGCTCAGCTATATCTACCTAGATACTGTGGAGAAACAGATCCCGATTGGGTAATTTTCTGTTGGGCAGTTTAGGAATTTAATGTTGTTTTTTCCAGTAAAAACTACTTAAAAAACTAAAGTAGTGCTTCAGTTCTGTGCTTAACAAAAAGCTTCACTCTATAGAATAAAACAGACCTAAAAATGCCAGACATGTTTTATTCTTAGAAAGTTCCTAGAAATCAATAGATGTTTTCTGAAAGCCCTGTAGATTCCTCTCTGATTGTTTTATATTTGAACAACGTCCGTCTTTTACCTGAACTTTAGCCATATCTAAATAAACTATGAGCAAAAAGGATTTTATTTTTAGAACCTGTGTTAGAACATGTGTTGTACTTGCACTGGTTTAGATTATTAATGTTTTCTGTCTGAGATTGTGGCTGATTTGATGTGGGCTGTTCTCTGCAGCGCGTTTCAGTATTAGATATTAGTGCGGGTTAGATTTCCATTCTTCAGAGAGGCCTGGCATTTCCGTTACACAGCCTCAAACTGATCATCGCTTATGATTAACTTGTCGAAGCCTATCGGCCGTCAGAGTTTATGTATGAATGAATCACCCTGGAAAGAGAGAGAGGTGCTTGGTATCTGCATCAATCTTTCTCTCTCTCTCTCTCTCTCTCTCTCTCAGACAGGACTTGGTGGTCTCAGCAAGGAGGCTTTATTGGAGACAGATTTGCGTATAAATGAGGTGCCTCCTCTGGGCCACTCAGCCGTACAAACAACCTGTTAGATTAGCATACATCCACTGATTTGGCTGCTTTGAAGGCTGTTAAACTGAGATAATGTCAGATTGATTGATGCAGTGTGTGGCCATGACAAGAGAAAGAGAGAAAGAAAGAGAGCGAGAGAGAGAGAGAGAGAGAGAGAGAGAGAGAGAGAGAGAGAGAGAGAGAGACTCAGCATGTGAAAGAGATAGATACTGGGTAAAAAAGCGAGTAATAGAAATAGAAGTTAAAGAGATTGAGAAAAAGTCAGAGAAACGAAGACAAATAGAATGAGAGAGTAATAATAAGGAAAGAGGAAACTATAAACAGACAGAAAAAGATAGAAAAGATATAACTAATGAAAAGAGAAAGAAATGCAAATAAAGAGAACGATTAAGGGAAAGAGTGAAAACGAAACAGAGAAGCAAAAACAGTGAGAGAGAGAGAGAGAGAGAGAGGAGAGAGACAGGTGAAAATAACGAAAGACTGAGTAAAAAGAATGAAAAAGAGAAAACATTAATATAGAGAAAGGTGGTAAGAGAGAGAAGTATAGTCTATGGGTGAAAAACGCATGAGCGGAACAGTAGAAACGTGAATAGAAAGTGAAACGGAAGGAGTGTAAAAATGAGTACAAGAAATAGAAACAGAGTGATTGGGCGAGGGAGAGAGAGAGAAAGGGGGAAGAGAGAGAGGGACATAAGAAGAGTATAAAAAGATTGGGGAAAAAAAAGAAAAAGTAAGAAAGTGATGAGAGCAAAGAGAGAGAGAGAGAGAGAGAGAGAGAGAGAGAGAGAGAGAGAGAGAGAGAGAGAGAGAGAGAGAGAGA
>JBBPDB010058373.1:0-10640 GCA_037974465.1 Brachypetersius altus | reverse complement strand
TGTGTGTGTGTGTGTGTGTGTGTGTGTGTGTGTGTGTGTGTGTGTGTGTGTGTGTGTGTGTGTGTTTTTGTGTGTGTCTCGGGCGACAAATTCAAGTTTTGACATTGCTTGGAAATAAACTTTTCTGCTTTGAATGCATACAATTATGTATTTTTTATAGTTAATAACAATAACAACAACAACAATAACAAAACAGCAACAATAATAATATTAATCATAATACACTTTACAAAAGTAAACATGGAAAGTGCTCAAATGTTTAACACTTCTGGTTAAAGGGGAGTTTCACCCATTTATGAGATTTCTTTATAATTCAGTAGCTAAGATGAATGTAGTTCAAGTCATTCAGAGTGTGACATAAAATGCTCTGAAAGCTCCTTTACAGAAAGCTTTCGCATAAAATGGTGTGGCACAGTGCAGACTGATTTTTGTCCAAATTGTGACAGCACCACCAGTCCATCACCATGACATGGTAGTCATGATCTCGCGAGGTTTCAGAGCCAGTGAGAACTCACATGAGGTTTGATGGCTCCTCCCTGTTTCCACTCCCTGTGATCGCCAAAGCTAAGTGTTCCTCTCAAAACAGCTTAAAGTTTTAAAGTAGATCTGGACTAAAACATAGCTTTAAAGGTTCAAACCATCTTGTTTAGTAAATACAAAATTTGCTGCAGTATGTAAAGACTATTAATTTCCACACATACTGTTTAGTCCACACAGTCCATAAATGACAATTTAGATGCAAAAACAGTTGGCTAGTTTTGTGATGTCACAAAGACCAGTGCAGTATTTTAGCCACAATACAAAGCAGCCAATAAGAGCAAGCTCATTTACATATACAGTAATTGTCTGTTTGATTCTGTGGGATAAAAGAAGTAATGTAGAAATGAAATGTGGTTCTGTGTGGAACATAAAACTACATAAATATCATCAGGGTAATAAAAATAAAAGCATATAGGCCCTTTAACAAGCATTCATGGCAGGAGGTATACATTTTATAAGGCGCAATTGTCCCCAAGTATATATTTTTTTAGATTTACCACCATTTTTTTTATTACATATAAAACCTTTCATGTAGGGCCACTTGCCATTTTTAATAAAATTGCTTTATTTGTGATAACAAAGTCCAAATCTGAGCATTTTTCTGCAGTAACTCACTTCATATTAAACCATATTGACTTTTTTATCTATTGAATTGTGCTAATAAGTTTGAAAAATTACTCTTTAATTTCATGTCCATCCATTAAAACAGCCAGTAGATGTCACTAATGACATTATGGCTTGGATCTGTAAGCTTTTATCTAATAGTGTCTGATTTTTCACACATCATTCATTATTTTAAAGTGTACTACTGAGAGCCGATCCTGAGTCAGTACATTCTGTAATGCTGTTACACAGTTTCTCCTCCAGGCAAACATGTCAGGGGCCGCTTTATCTACTATGACTGCTTTTTCTGACTCAGAGATCCAAAAATTGGCCATGAAAGAGCACACACAGCCTCAGAGATTACTTTCTGAATGGGAAATGTCAGTAAATGTATCGCTGCATCAACAAGAACAGTTTCCTGTGCACTCGAGATGGCTGAGTTGAGAGGAGAAGCCGTGTGTCATCTTTAGCAACACTTGCATGTGGAATTTTGTCGGTGTACACAAAGAGGCCTATCAGCAACACCTTGTCTAATGGGTGGTCAGGGAAGTCTCTAAGTGAGTGGCAGATACCAGTGAAGAACTCTTTTCCCCTCAGATATAAAGTGAATAGTTACAGCCCTGTAATCTGATTGAGTCACATTCAGAGACATTTCATATCCTCCTGAGACGCAGTCCATTAATCTATGTCCATTATAGTGGACATGTTGTTCACCTGTATCTTCCTTAAATATTTAGAGATACCCCATAGTGTTCTGTAGAGGAGATCCTGGGCTTTCCAGTGATGGGTCATGTGAAGGGTTTGCATGCTGGGAACAAGGACTACAATGGCAAAACATACATGAGGTGCACCAAATGCAAAACGTTCCCCTTTATAACCAAAAAGAAATCCTGCTTCCAGGACTCTCTCCTCTAAAATACCCAGAGGATGTTCTAGGACTTATAATTCACTGTTGTTAATTAAAATACCTGATTTGTTGTGCTTGCAAGCAACAAGCAACAGAAGAGGGATCCAGAATTGTATTGTTTTGACTAAACTGTATGTGTTCTTAGATTAATATCACATTTGTTATTATCAAATTCAGTTCTATTTTCACATGGAGAATTCCCATGCTGGGAAATTTAAATAAAAAATATATTCAAAGAAATTTAAATTTTATTTTTTTATGCCCAAATAGACAGGAAATCACACAAAAAAGAAATTGTTAGACACTTTTTTTCTTCGGTTCTCAGGAGGAGATACACACCTGTGACGACTTACAACTAATTAATTGTGCATTAATCCACCAAAATCCTGAAAATCCCCATTCTGGGCCTTTGTATATACAACATTGAGTGGACTGTAAGATCTCAGTTTTGTTTAAACTGGGGGGCTGAGCATTATTTTTATAACCGCTGGGCTAAAACATGCAGTCCGGTGCAGAAGTATTGGTTCCTCTCGATCAAACGACATGTTTCATTTAATTTTTAAATATAAAATCAGTACAGAACATCCACAGATAACACACTTCCGAATGTAACATATTAGAAGAACATAAAACATAAAAGATAGTCCCTGAAATCTGATTGTATGAGTTACAGACATAGGGGCATCTGGTGGTACCCTCCCCACACACTGTGTTCGTGGCTGCCTGCTGCTTCACTTGGTGAATGGGTTAAATACAGGGAAAGAATTTGGTTCTGCTCACACAGAGTGTTGTGTAAGTGTTCACATATGACAACTGGACACTTTACACTAAAATGTGCCCTTTGCTAAACAGATACAGTAACCGACTGCCTGAAATAGTAGTGACGTAATAAAAGATTGGAAATAATGTTAAGATTTCAATGACACTGAAACACAATTATAAGCAGTCAAATATACACATTGTGCAATTTATCTTGGTGCATTATTACTGTTTCTGGTGCATTATTATTGTTTGTATCAATGCTGTCACTTAATTGCGTACCTGTATACATATATATATATATATATATATATATATATATTAGTGCTGGGCCGTTAACGCCACCCCTGACCCCCACCGCCCCCCACCCCGGACAGAGGGAGCTGGGTCTATGCTACGCAAGCAATGATATATATATACACACACACACAGTGTTCATACATATATACATATATATTTCCACTCTGTATATTACATACATACATAAAGTCATCTAGGTATACATATACATGCATATGTGTTTATATTTTTCAATACACACACTTCCATATTTATATTTCTAGATTATTTGTATAGTGTATTTTTTATACTGTACTGTTGTGTGATATAGTTTTTATTCTATTGTTTTGCCGCTCTTACCTTTGTTCTGTTCAGTTTCTGCTGCAAATTTCTCACTTGTGGGACTAATAAAGGATTATCCCATTTTATCTTACGCCACATTTCTTTCATTTGTTCCACATGAGGGCAGTGTAGCACCAGGAATGGGCCGGAACTTTACGGCAAGAGCTTCTTCTTTCATCCAAATCTTTCTGTCAGGCAGCAGGCCTAATTCACGCATCAGACAAACGCCTGGCCGTTTGAGCAATTCTGTATGTGACTGAGGAAAGTGAAAAGTTGTGCGTTGCATTCACGTTATTATTTTCCAACAATATATTCTTTCATTTATGCATCCGACATACGCAATCATGCATACAGCCGAGACTCTACAACTCAGATTCTATAACTCCTCCCCCTGTCACACACCCATACAATAATCTGTGCAAAAACCCGCGGCTGCTCAGATGCGCAGTTTCTATTGTGTGCTACAACATAACCATTATGTGCAGTATCTATATTATGAAATAACCTTATCATGTGCAGTATCACCAATTATATCAGGCAATAACAGATTATAGAGAACAACTCCAAAACACTATTTGTGTTAATTAGTCATTTTCTTCAGGAGTAAGGTATCAATAGCATTATAGATAAGCATTTATATAAGCTTTGTCATTAGTATTTATAACCACCTCTCTTACTGACCACAGCATTTTGCTTAGTGCAGAGTATTTTCTGGAGATTTTATTTTGACTTATACTATATGTATATTGTTCTATGTATGCAGTTCTGTGTGTCTGTGCAGTCATAGCGTAAGAAATTTCTTCTGGCATCAATGAAGTTTTCTGATTCAGAGAATCACTGCATATGAATAGCAGCTTTCATAAACCGCATGAAATACAAGAAAACTAGCTCATGAATTTGGTCACAATGGGGTTAGATATCCAGATTTTCTCTGTTTTCTCTATTTTCCTCTATTTCAAATATCTTAAGCTGTTTTGTTGTTCAGTTTTGGCCCTTTACTCCCTTTTTGTTCTAAAGCCACTAATCAGAATCCAGCCTTGGAAGAATCTGGGAGAAGGAGCGGACACTGTGTGTAAACTATTGTGTTTGTTCGTCAAACGACAACGTAGTGTAACATCTGTAAAATGCTGGTATGAAACAAGTGAGAATGCATCCTAACATTTTATTGGCTGTAAGAAATTAATGAGTACAGGAAGACAATTTGTAAAGTAGCATCTGCTGCTGGATATGAGAGTTAGTCTGAACGGTGATGACTGAAATTGAGCTTTATTTGTCCTTTGAGCCTTTTGAGGTGCCTGTACAGTGCAGGAGCCAAAGGTTGTCCATCAGTTTATAGGTTTTGACTAACGTGAAGCCCAAGAATTCCACAACTGCATGCGCCTTAACCTGAAGCGAGCAGCAGGGCAGTGTAACTGTATTTGTAGAGCAGCCACAGACGTTGTAGGCATTTCTCTCATTGGTGGTAAATATCTGGGGGAATCTCTTTGCCTTCTCTGCCAGCGACAGTCTGAGCTGCTGCAGAAATCTTTCTGCTCCCATAACAAGTGCACCAACTCACAGGCCTCTATGGAGCAGCAGGAAAGGACTGTGTGAGGCAAAGTGTTTAGATTCTGTCCAAATGAAAGATCATAACTGAATCGTACAGTTAATTTGTTTATTTGTTTTAAAGTTTTTTGAGCTCTATTACAAAATACAGTCAGCTGTCCTTTTGTCCCATGGGAAGCCATGGCCCAAAAGAAACAACATTACTTTAACAAGATTTTATTCCAATTATTGCTGAGAACGTTAGGAAATTATTTCCCTTTTTGCTGTAAAGTTAACATCAGAATCAGAAAACTGTATTGATCCCAGCGTAAATTGCTTTAATTGTATTTCAGAGATAACAGGTTTTGCCATGACAGAAGTAATTTTACTGTGATTGCTTGGATTTGTAGAAAGTTTCTGTTCATATTCAGCAAATGTTAGGGGTTTTTAATTTTTTTAATTTTTAATTTTCCTTCCAGCATAGAAAAAACTCAGTAGACCCCTAAACTCCAAATCTTGAAACATAAAGCATAATACAAATTTGTAGCTGTTAAATTGTTAAGTAGATGATTTAGAGCGTAAGGGTTATTTTTCTGCTCATTTCATTATTATAGACAATGCTATTATATAATTTTTGATTTCATTAATATAGATACATTGGCCATGTGCACATTTCATAAATGAAGCAAAATCAGGGCTGCTTGACTGCATTAAGCTCAGGCAGTAAAAAGTTGCATGATCATAAAAAGGCCAGTCATAAAAGTATTTTTAAATATGCTAAACATGCCATTACAAGTTCTTTTTGTCTGCACCAACCTATGAACTCTCAGAAAAACTAAATATTGTGAGACATATTGTGGGGTGGCTGGTGGTCTGGTGTTTTGGGGAGTTACCCCTGTGAACAGAAGTTTGTTGGTTTGAATCCAAGGGCACCACTGATGTACCCTAGAGCAAGGCATCTTCCCATACACTGCTCCCTGGACACTGTGTCGCTGACTGCACTGCTTCACTTGAGTGAGTGGGTTTAATAGCACTATACACTTTCAAACTGATCATGGATTCACATGTGATAGAAAATGGCCAGTTCTGATAAATCCACTGGTGTTATATTTTTGCCATATCAGCCTCTCCAACTGGAGTGTCAGTGAATGATACTGACCCATGTCAAAGACTACTGGTTCAGAAATATGATATAATATGACACCCAAGAAATGCCATTTAAAAGTCATAATACTAAATAAATACAAAAATTAAAGGGACCCCCTGGCTGTATGTCATTTATCCTGCCCCCACTTTGAGAACTGTATTACATCTTGATTGATGCACATAATAAAAAGGGCTTGTGCAGAGTGAACTTTATGGCCATTTATGCTCTGAAATCAGTGACCGGGTGATTAGTCAGTTTTAATGCATCCTTGCTAGCTGAACATGTGAATTCTGTTTTGAATGGAGCCGGTGTTGTGTTTAGTCTCTTGTGCCACAGTTCAGGGGTGATGGTGCTTATATTTTGTCTCATTGTGAAAAGTGGCAACATTCGCACCGAGCTAAAAAGCAGACGTCAGTCGCGTGTCTTCCTCACAACAAGGTGCTCTATTCAAATGCTAATGCTTCCGCTTAGCATTCAACAGCCTCAAGGCCGACCTGGTCTGGTGGTACGTTTCTTTTAAACAGTATACTGCTCCTTTGATACAAATGTTATAATTATTTACCACCTTATAATTGGATTAACATGGCAATTTGAGGCTCATTTTGGAGTTTTAGAGCAAATATTTATCCGACATGGCTATATAATATGCATAGGAAAAAAGCAAATGACCCCATGACCAAAAATGTATTTAGTTTCAGGCCCACATCGTTTTTTCATTGCTGCCAAGCTCATTATCACACACTTCTGGTTCCAAGTGTTTGTCCTGAAAGTTTCAGCTTTTTAAAACAAGCACCAATTTTTTTTCTACCTGTCTTTGAGCTGCTTTTAATTTCCTAGCTCATGGTTTCTGGCCTGGTGGGAGGAAAAATCATTTTTATTCTTTTAAATCCTGGTTGCAAGATCTGTGTATTTTGGTTTACACAGTGTTGATAAAAAGTGATATGAGCGCTTAGTAACAATTTTCCCCTTTTTCCCCAGGAGAACTTTCCCCTTTAGAAACCAGTCTTGCTTGTTTGTTTGCGGTTGTTGTCTCCTTGATTAAATTCTCCTCTAACGTCTTTTAGTACATCACATACTCTATTGATGTTTTCTTTGAGGGCATTATAATACCCCAGTTCCATTTTCAGAGAAGCAGACCTATATCATGATGCTCCCACCTTCATACTTCACTCTGAGTGGAGAACTTACCCACAATCTATCTTCCTCCAAACGACGTGCTGAATTATTGCCAGTATTTCTATTAATGCCAGTCGTTAGATATCTGTGTAGATATCTGTGTTTCAATTTTGTAGCAGAGGAGTTTAGCATGGGGTGTATAAATGGGGAAGATGGCAATTCATAGCTTATTCTTTGTGTATCTGTTTTTCCTGCTGCTTTCAGGTCATCCTGCAGCTTTTTTCTACTCACCGCTGGCTTCTCCCTAAGCTTTCTCATCACTAGTCTGAAAGAAATCGTGTTTGGCTTCTGTCAATGGACTATTAGTTGTGGTTTCATGAACGTTTCCATAAAATTTTATTGAACCATTTATACATACAGGGACGTTTAAGGTCTTTGCTTTGCCTCGGTATATTTTCCATTTGAATGTTGTTAATAATGATGTCCTTGAGAGCCTTTGGAAGCTTCTTCTGTCCAATTAATGGCAACACATCTTACTACACCAGATGGCTTAACTTGATTTATTTTTAATGCAGTCTATCTGTCTGTCTTTCTTGCTCTCTCTCTCTCTCTCTCTCTCTCTCTCTCTCTAGATAGATAGATAGATAGATAGATAGATAGATAGATAGATAGACAGACAGACAGACAGACAGACAGATAGACAGACAGATACATAAATAGACCTTAACTTGCTTTATTTTTGTAATCTATATACAGTACTGTGCAAAAGTCTAAGGCATCTGTGCAAACCGTTTGTATCTGTTTCTATCAGTAGTGGCTTCTTTCTGCCAGCAAAACAGCTGAATATTACAATAAATGCAAACAAACAAGCAGGCAGTAAAAAGGAGACAGAAAGACCTATCCTAAAAAATCTAAAGTATCCTTAAGTCCTTCACATTTTTAAAAGGTGTGAAGAACATTTTAAAAGGTTCTTTACTCTCATACATCTCAGTTACAAAAATGTTTTTCAGAAATTAAAATGGTTTCTCTATGACACAAAAAACTCTTTGTGTTTTTTTTTGAATGAGTGTAGCCATACACTCATGTCATATATGTCATATGAAAATATGGCATACAGTATTTTCATAACCACTGAAATAAAATAAAAAACAGTCCCTACAAATTGTGGACTGCCGGTCAAAGAGAAGTCATTTTAAGGTGGTGTGAAGTGCAGATTGGTGGGATCACAATGGACCTTTCCTGCTTTCACAGCAGGGAAACGTTCCTCATCTTTTGAACAGGTGCCCTTGACATTGTTCATCTCTGCCTTCAGCAGGTCAGAGAGGGGCGTCCTTTAACCACAGCGTCAGCCTCGTCCCATTAGAAAGACGCTCATTTTCTAAGCCCTACACATAGGAAATAAACTCCAATTTTCTAAGAACCATACACCCAAAGTACTAACTTTACAGAAGAAGGAAATATTTAATGGACATTAAAGTCAAATGTAAAAATTTGGCATTGTTGTTTTTTTGAAGAGAACCACTAATTTGATTGCTCCCAACAGAAAGGACCACCAGCTTTTTTAAAGCTTTATGTGAAATCACTGTATGTAAAAAAAATGATACCCATATTATTAGACTTGTATTTCTTAATCGCAAAAAATTCTATGTCACTTAGAGGGCTATTCTTTTTGCTCTTAATTGAAAACCCATATAATTGTGAGCGAATCACATTAGCCAATTTCAGACGTGTTAATAGTGTCTCCCATGAATGAACCTTAATTGTGTGATCTGTTTTATGAAAACACCGCGCGGGCTCCCAGCTGGTTCTTTTCTAGCCTCTGTTCCTGTATGATCTCTGTTTGACAGGCAGAATGAACCTTTACATGCTGGTACATTAGCGGGGAGACGTGAAAGGGCCCTATTCACACTCCGTTTTAATCAGAGCGGGAGGTGAATTGTCCATTGAAGGACACTTGATGTAAACGGAATGAAAGCGCCTCCGATCAGATGGCTGCCTCCTTCGACTTCCTCCCAGTTTCCACTGAGCCGTGACATCCTAGCTGAAGATCAGACTCCTTGCAATCTAATTTGAAGGCTCTGTGACTGCAAATGTGCTGAGTTGCTCTTGACTGCTTCAGCCTTTTGACTTTTCTTTTGCCTGATTTACTTGCGTTCTCACCTGGAACTCGTCCTCGTTTCTGACCAATTGTCGTGTTTGCCCATCTAGGCCCGCGCACGAGTCAAACGAATCCCTTGCCTCTTCCTCCCTTCCTCTTTTTTTGTTCCCTGCCCCGAGCCCAACTGAGCCATTCCAGTCAGCCTCCTTTGTGCAGGCGCCCCAGTCTCTATGGCAGCCCAGAAGAGCTTTAGTGGAGGTGGGACATGTGATGTCTGGAGCGACGGCCAGGTGTGGTGGAGCTTTGTTGTCAAAAAAAAAAGACATGGACGCTGGCTACTTCTTTCATACGACTGAAATATTATTTGCACAGTAATATATCCATTACGCATGAGGGGTCATCTTCTGAGCCCCCTTACCCACATTCTTCAAACACATTCGAGTTACATTTCTGTTTTGATTTTTATTGGTGTGATTCCCAAAGCGATCACACTTTTGTTCTTCTTACATTTTATTATTAATATTACTATTTTTATTCTGCCCATTTTTGGCACCACTTATTGAATTCTGGCATTAATATCTGGTCTTTTTTACCTTTAAAACTGATTTTTAGGCGTCTCTAAACCACACAATCACATTTTGCATTCTCTTGTGGAAATGCTTTTAGTTTTAGTTTGAAAACAAATGTCTTAGACAGATTTCACATTCCCCCTAAAGGTATGAAGTTGTGATGTTTATAATCTTAATTCCTGTGTCAGTTTTGTGCACCTCGCCCTGATTGCTGTGGTGGTTTAGTTTATTTGACCAAAAACGCTTACCAGCAGCCACACGGAAAACACAGTCCCAAGCTTTGTATCTATCAAGTAAATAAAAGAGATAGTAGCCCTGCATGGGCACCTTTTTTCCCCATTTAGCCTTGAGCAAACAATGCTTTGTGCAGCTACATACAGAGGGGTGGGTGTGAGGGAAAGGGGGGTGGGCGGCAAAAACAGCACATGAGAAAGTAGCCTTGTTTCCAAAGAATGTTAGTACTAATCACTAATAATCCCGTGATGAACACAAAAATGTCTTTTTATAAAAATGTCTTTTTATAAAAATGTCTTTTGGATTGTGAATAGAAAGACAAATTCACATGTTTCACATATATCCTATATTTCATTAACATATTTCATTAAAATGCACTATTCATTTTAAACAAATCTGCCACACTGTGTGATCTGGTTTATTTAAAGACACCAAAAACAGTTTATCTGTCTGTGTGTGTGTGTGTGTGTGTGTGTGTGTGTGTGTGTGTGTGTGTGTGTGTGTGTGTGTGTGTGTGTGTGT
>JBBPDB010058343.1:0-10641 GCA_037974465.1 Brachypetersius altus | reverse complement strand
TTCAATCAAAAATGTAGTTGAGTAGAGAGTAAAAGATGCTTATATTTTTGATATTCAGTACAAGTACAAAATACTTAAGTACAGTAACAAAGTCCATTTACTCAAGTACTTTACACCACTGATGTACATGTTATCAAATAAAATTTCTCAACATAATTAATCCCATCTATGGCTCTTCCAGGTCAACCAATAGTACCACCTCCATCTTACCCTCCACCACCTGTCCCACAACTGGACAGAGACGCCTTGACTCCCCCTCATCCTAAAGGACCTCCACCTCCCGTGCCCCAAAAGACCCCTCCGTGCCCAAATCGCAAGCAATCCTCAAACTCTGTTCCATGTCCTCCTATACTTAAAGACTCTATAAACAAGGGCCCTCCCCCACTTCCACCATGTCCATCTTACCCTCCCAGACCGGTCCTGAATCGGGTCTCTGGAGGCTCTGTGAGTCCCTCTCCGCCACCTCCCCTAAAAGCATGCCTGAAAAAGTCTGTAGCTGGAAGCACGTCCATGGCAACCCTTCCCTCAGTTGAAAAAAAACCACCTTGTTCTGTGGTCATTAACACTCCATCAACTCTGCCCATCTGTCATGGCTTGGAGAAGAAAGTGGTTTTGAGCACTAGTGACAAACCACGGGTGCCCATTGTGCACAACCACTACCCAGGGACCAAAGCAGCAGACGAGAGGAAGCTCAATGCTTCCATACCTAAGATCAACACGTCTCCTCTCTTGCTGCCCAAGCCTCCACCACCAGGGCTCAAGCCCAAACCCGGTCGGCCATCTCTTCAGTAGGTGTCCTCTTTCATTGTTTTTCTGATTTTAGATTGGGATTTCGAAAACATTATTTTACTTGCTTTTCCTATGCAGTCCAACACTGCATAACATAAACATCATCACGGGTACCCGGTTCCATAGTCAGTTTTGAATTCATCAGGGTCACAACCATGACCACAGTCACATATTACAGTCCATTCAGCAATATATAGCAGATGAGTGATGATGTTTGTTATTACTAAGAGTCTGTAGCAGGCCTACTGGAGAAAACAGTAAAATGCGGTGCTGTTTCTGACTGTTAGAAAGCAAATGGTTTATTGCTGCCTTCTAAAGGACCCAAAGATCTGAAATGAGTGACTGAGATTTTTTTTAGGTATAAACTGTCAAATTCAGGCAGAAATATTTTTTCTGATGTAGTATTTGGGTCTGAATAGTGCAGCCAATAGTAACAGAGGTCATTTACATATATAAGTAAAAGCAAAGACTTGTTTAATTGTAAAGTGTAAAGAGAGGCTGAAAAATGGTCATTTTCAAATATATTCGAACTGTTTCTGTAAATTGAACCATTTGAGTCGAAGCTAGGAATGGACTGCAAAATTACAGAAGTGAAGTTCCAGATATGGGCCCTTTAAAATCCTCCACAGATGAACAGATGATCCGATACACTGTTTGACTTCTGTATAGAAAAGTGCAGTCTATATTTAATTTTCTTATAAATGCTGTATTTAGCTGTTTCACCTCTTTAATCCTTTTGTGATGAGTGATTTGCTGATGAGAAAGCTGAAAGCTGAGTACAAACACATGAAAGTGCACATTTTGACATCACTGTTCTCTTAGAAGAGCGTCCCCTGATGGCCAGAGCTTTCGATCCTCTGTGGAGGAGAACCCCTTGAAAAGGAGAGTTAAAGCGAAGGACAATGATGAAGACAGTGATGATGACTATGAAAATGTGAGTGACTGCATCCATACCACCCACTGCTTATGGGGTCACAAGTTACATTAAGGTTGGGACCATGAGTCACTTCCTCCATAACACTTACAGCGAAAATAGATCCAAATTTGTGAGGGGATTTACATCATGCTCTCTTAATAGCTCTGTTATTCTTTTCTGCTGCCACTGCAGTTAAACTACTGTTCATTTTCGGAGCCTTTTTTGTTGAACTTAATGATGTTTGCTTAAACGATGATGATGTTTGCTTTCTTCGATATAAACATTAGCATGATGGACACAGATATGTATAAAAATATCATTTTCTGTCTTTCAGGTGCCATTGCCTGACTCTGTCTTTGTGGACACAACTGAAACCAGTATTGTGGAAAAGTAAGACAGGTTTTAATGACTTGTTCCTGGTTGCCACATGTGACTGTAGAAGCCACAATTATATGCAGCAAATCTATACATGATTCATTCTTATACACTGTGTACTCATACCCAGTAAACATGATATATTTAACAAAAACAACTCAGACATCAGAGTTTGGTTACTTTTAGGATAAAAGTACATCCCGGATTCAAAACTGGCATGTTCAAACATCACCAGTTTTCACTGTAAAGTCACTTTTGACGTCTCCTGTTGGTCTATTCATTATAAAATCTCCACATAATGTAAAAGAAGATGGTATTTTCAAATTACACTGAAAAGGACAAAAATATATATATATAAACAAGATTTTGTTCTGACAATGTCTTTTCCCATTGCCTGCAGGGTTAGAAATGTTGATGTGTGTTCAGTTTAGCTTTAGGTTGAATTGGTTTTTAGCAGTATTATAGTTCAGGCCTGGCTCCATGATTTCACACACAATGCTGGAGCATGACATAGTATGACATATCTTGAAAACATCTTGATGCATCATACTATTTTATTATGGCATATGACCCAACTCCACCTAACACACAGAAGCAAAACCTGAATCCACTTGTTCGATCTCTTAGTTCCAGTCTTGCGACTGATCAGGTCCCTCAGATAACCAGGCAGAGAAGTAACACTGAGACAAACAGACAGTGATTGGCCTGTTAGCACAACTTTCTCATCCACCAGGTCTAGTGTCAGTCTGGTGCATTTTTCAGAAATTCAATCAGGAATTTTCAAATAGAAGTATCAGAACTATACCTATTAAAGACTGACCTCTAGTGGCTAAGAGTGGCAATTATGTAGTGAAGTTCGTGTCTCTCTCTCTCTCTCTCTCTCCTCGTTAATCATTGCTTATCCTTTCTTTCTCTCCAGATTATTTAAAGAGTTATCCAGCTCCCCACAGGATGGCCTCTACTGCATCCGAAACTCAGGAACAAAGACATCAAAGGTGCTGCACAGCGTGATGTATATGCAGATGTATAGGATGTTCTGCAGTTGTGAAATGAGTGGATGTGTTGCTTATCTGCTTAAATTTACTCAGCTCTTATTCTGACCTGTAGGTGCTTGTGGTCTGGGACGTGAGTCTGAACAAGGCCAGAAACTACCGGATCTTTGAGGAGGTACCTGTCATGAGCATCATGTGTAAAATAAAGACACACACTAAACCGGGTGAAATCCACCCTGATGCCCTTAAAGGGAAATTATATCACTCAGTCATTGAAATATAAACAAAAACGTTCGGCTTGATATGCAATGATGTGCTGTGATTTCTTTAAATTGGGTGTCAATGGAACTAGATGTCACAAAGTCCACAACACAAATATAGTCATTTTATGTTTTATGTTTCATGCCAAAATCTTCTCAAACTATTTTCTTATAAAACAGTGTCCCAGACATAAAGCCTCTTGTCCATAGCTTTTTCTTGTAATGACTTTCTGTGAGAGTGTTTTTTGAGGCATTGAACTCTTTGCGCATCTGGTTTCATTCTGTAGAAACGTTTTGCATCAAATTTGGATTACATCTTAACTAAAAATTGTGCAGAAACTGTGAAAAATCGGTAGAATTATGTTTAAACTAGAGATACTCTCCTAGAAAATGATACAAATAAACCAAACAAAAGCATCAGAGGTTAAAGGAAGCACATATTAAAACTGACATGCAAACCAGCCTTTAGCAAAAATAGATAGATGATTAAACTACAATATTTTGAAACATAGTAGATTAGGTTATGCATATAAAATACAGAAAGCTGCTTTTCTATAGTAACACCATAGATCCTGCTTTGCGCTGCCAGTAATATCTGTCATTTGTCTGTATATATTCATGGGATAATAATCACTTCAATGCAGCGTTCAATTCTGTGTTTTTATTGTAGCTTTGAGATTTTTATGCTGGACGCTTATGGAGTAAATACCCAAGAAAGAAGGAAGAAAGAGTAATGACATAGTTGACTTAGAAACCCAAACAGATTTTCAGACTCAGTCAAAACATCATTATCCGCGCTTATGGTTTTGTGGTTTCTCTCTCTCTCTCTCCCTCTTCTTTTCCTTTCCTCTCTCTCTCTTTCTCCCTCTCTCTCCCTCACTCTGGATCCGGATATGTTGAGTATGTAGGACTCAACAGTGTCTCTGGAGACAGACGTGACGTTCCCGTCTTTGGTAGCTTTGGTGGACCACTATTACTGCCACCCCCTGCCCAACCATGGCTCCCTGTGTTTACAGCTGCCATATGGTTACGCACCGCCCAGGTGACACCATCCTCCCATCTAATTCGGCTCCACGCTGCAGCTCAGAGACAACTGCTCCACCTGCTGGCTGTAAAAACAACTACAACTTACCAGGCACATCGGCACCATGGACAAACTGAGTGGACATGGATGCACCGAAACCTGGTGGAGATCAAACTAAACTGGATTTAGAAAGTAGAGCCAGCCTGCTGACATTCCTTCTTTTTGCTCGAATGTATGCATATGGGCCTGCTGTCGGCTGAAACACGAATGAAAACGACCCCAGGCCTGCTGTGTAGTTACATCTTGATAGAAGGAACACATGGCAATAAATCCTTCAGGGTGTGACGATATCAGGAAAAATGGCCCCAAGTGGTGTAACTGCTTTGCCCTTCAGGAGATTGCAAGACTATGCCAGGGATGACAGGAGCCCTGTTTAATGTGATGTAGCTCTGGACAGTATGGGAAATGTTTAAGAACAATAATTATACTCTTTTGGGTTTAATTAAATATCTTGATGCATCATGTTGTCAAGTATCATGACTGTTGCTCAACCCCAGGTAAAACACAGGGTTCAGGGTAAAACACATTATCATTTCTCATAGGACACCTTTATTAGGCCCCTGAGGATCTAAACTGAGGATGTGTTTGAATTACGTTTCTGATCAAACGATCCTGTGTTATTAATAATTGCTGTTGTTCTTACTCAGTACTACAGGGCTGGGATTAAGCCCAAAGGAAAAAAGCCCTACATCCAGACTAGGCTCAATCCATATCTGGGAAACCAGCTGACCCACACAGTCTAGATCAAAATACTACAAGTGAGACAGCCAAAGATATTTTAGATGTTTTATTCAGTTTTTTTCTTTCAGCCCGGAGCTGAAAGAACATGAATAATACACTGTACTTATCTATTTATCAGGATCTTGATGAAATTTTGGCCTGAGGTTTGATTGCATTTCAAATGTAATAACATTCATCTTTAATGTCGCGTTTTCTCAGTCAAAGAATTCTGTAGAATTCAGCGTACCTATATATCATCCACAAGCAAACTTTATAATACGGAAAACAGGGTAAATGACCTACACGGTATGCACTTTTGTACAGATTTGAAATTAATAATGTAGCTCATGATAGAAATCATTGTATTCTAAATCTAAGCTTAAATTTCTTTCTTCAAGACTACATGGTAAAGTCTGACCAATGAGACCTTTCCCACAAAACGCAAAAGCTGTCAGACAAATGATTAAGTGTTACATAATCCCTCGTTTTTTGTGTATACTGTATATTATATAAATGTGAATTTGTTTGTAGCTTTTTAACCTAGAATTGTAAAATTGCACATGTGTAAATAAAACCTGTCTTTGTACTGTTGTTAAATGATGCTGCTCTTCGTTGAGAGTGTTAGGGCTGCTTGGAAAGAGGAAAGGATTACACTGTATGACGCAAGCACATGGTTTGCTGTTTATCTAGAAGGGGGCATTTGCTCAGTTCTAGCAGTGAGTTTGCTCTCAGCAACACTTTTGACCTGCTTAGTAAAAATAAAATCCAACTTCTGAGATATTTCTGAACTTTTGAACCAAAAGTCCTGGGAGTATTTTCAAAGAACTGTCACATGTTTAATGAAAAAGAGTGGTTCCGGGCAAAACACTGATTTCTTCCAAATATTGGAAATCTGTAATTAATATTAAAATGAGCAAGCAATATTGAGGGGTGATAAGCATTCCATTGGTAAGTGGTTGCTCCCACTCCTACTATCATAATGAACAAAGGGTGTGTGTTCATGTGTGTGTGTGTGTGTGTGTGTGTTGTGTGTGTGTGTGTGTTTGTGTTAAAATAGAACAAATCACCTACTGAAAATCCACCTACTGGATTTGATCATCATATCCTTTTATATTATAACCTCATTCAAAATCCAGTGGACAAAGGTATCCCACTATCTTACACACTCAAGTAAAAATGTAATGTTATAAATCAGTGTGCTTAAAGAATATTGCACTAAAACATAGAGGGGTTGATTTATATGTAGTATTTGTGTATAGATCATAGTATATTTTCATACTGAGTTTTTTAGATTTATTTAGACTTCATATTTTATATTGTTCTTGTCTCTGTGCCTCTTCACAGTCATTACATAAGCAATTTCCTCTGGGATCAAGTTTTCTGATTCCCAGACCCAGAGTCTAGACAAAAAAAAAATCAACTGCTGATTTACCATTTAAAAATTATGTAGCTAATGTTGCGCACAGGCACTAGAAGTCAATAGTCACTCAAATATATCCTCAAAGCTTCTCTCCACCCACTCAAACCACAACCAGGTTTTCATTAAAGTGCTGTGGTTGTGGGTGTGGTTTAGGAACTCGTACAATTTACTTTGAGCTAACAATAAAAATTCACTGTGATAAGCAGCCTTTTCAAACACCATCAGGCCTGGTTTTCACAAAGCAGTTGTAAGCAGGGCTGATCTTGGATCAGATTCCTCTGTATGATTACCCTTGTCACAAAAACAGATTTTATATCAGAACTCCTAATCCTGAGACAGTGAAAATATACTTGCTTAGTAACTCTCTCCCAAACCACACTGAGAAGTCTTTGTTACCTCTGTGAAAAGCTGTGAAAGAAAGATGTGATTTGAGTGGGTTGAGGATGAAGGATGGTTTGTTTCACCAAAAATATTGACCAGGAACTGAATGTAATGTAATATTTGGGGAACTATTCAAAGTTTTTTATTTGCAAAATTATTGGATTTTCTTCCCACAAAGAGACCTTTTTTGGTGGACGAATATGAATTAAATGCTCTTTGGGATCCTTTTCAGACCGTTTCTGGATTAATTTAGTGGGATTTTTAAAAAAGGCATTTTTGGAAAACTGCTGAAAAAGTTGCCATTTAATTGCAGACTGCTATTTTAAGTTGCTTTAGGGGGTTTTGTCACAGCAAAAGCTGCCAAGATGTCATCAAAGCCTTGAAGTCCAGTAGAATTAGCTTCGTAATGCTACTAAATAAGTCATTATAATGGAGGCTCATAAATAATCAGGGACTGGACAGTGTTTTTCAGTGTAGGAAATGCAGACCTAAGACTGTGGAACATCCCACCTAGGCCCTGCAAGCATTAGTATTCTGGTTAATGCCTGTGCTATCGTGCTTCTATCATAACATCAGGTGCTCAGAATATTAGCGTGGTGCTCCTCAAAGTCCTAATCAAATCTGAGATGGCAAATATGAAGTAGTGTAGATGAGAATATACACTAGAGGAGAGACATCAGCCTTTTGAATTAATTAACAGAGCATGCTGGGTATCTGCAGGCTCTAGTGCCAACAGCCTCCAAAACCACATTCATCCTTTTAGAATCCATTGAGAAAACCATCCAACAACTTTTGTATTAAAAAGAAAAAAAAACTATAGTCAGCTATTAACAAAGAGATCGAATGACAACTGAAGTGCATGTTATTTGAATCGTTTTTCTCCTTGATGTTCACTTTCATTAATTGCTCACCTAGCTGTAATACTTTCTCTAATTTGCATTTGTTTGTTTATTGACATCCTGTTTATTGTCCTGCTAATGAAGTGATTTTGAAACAGATAAGTCTCCATCCATCTAACCATCCATTTGTTCATTCATTTAATCAACCCTTCATTAGTTAAAAGCAAATTTGTAATGATCACTCAACATATCCTCTGATATTCACAGCCGTTTTTCCAGCCCAGAGCCCATGACTTTTTGCTGCCTAGGCTGTGTACTGAAGATCGACCTACAATTACAGCATGTCCTGGACATTGTAGGCCTCACCTACAAGTCTGTGCACACCTCTGCCCACTGCTTCTCTATAATTTCAGTCATTGAAGTGCTTTTCCCTTCCTGTTAAAGCTCACTGCTTGCTTTATTTATCCAGCTTTATTTGAATTACTTTGAGGCCCATTATTTCTTTGTAACATTTGTATGGTTATAATAATAATAATAATAATAATACATTTTATTTATAAGTGCCTTCCACCACATTCAAGGTCACTTTACAGAACTTATTAAGAAATAAAAATGAAAGAATAGATACATTAAATGAATAGATAAATTGTGTTATCCTCAGATATTCAGGGCGGGCATTCCATGTCGGGGACCTTAAGCGCAGTTATTTTATGTGCACTCTCCATGTTTACGGTGGCCCAGCTGAATATCTTTAGGCATGATGATGACTCTCTTGGCGTGGATGGCGCACAGGTTCGCGTCCACGAACAGACCCACCAAGTCTTGCCTCACTGGCTTCCTGCAGGGACGTGATGGCGGAGCTCTGGAAGCAAAGGTTGGTCTTGAAATCCTGAGTGATCTCACGCACCAGGCCTGGAAGGGCAGCTTGCAGATCAGCAGCTCCGTGGATATTTGGTAACTGCGGCCGGAGCACTCTTGCGAGCAGATTTTGTGGCCAGCGGCTTCCTGGGCGCCTTACCAAAGGTGGATTTGTGAGCGAACGGTCTGCTTTGTTCTTGTCATAGTAACAAAGTCAGGTGGTGTTTTGCCACAAGATGGTGTTTCTCCACAAGAAAAAATAGTGAAAATAATAATAAAATAAATAGATGAATAAACAATACTACTATATATGTATGTCTGATGAATATATACATTAAATTATCAAAAAAATGTTTTTAAATCAAACAAAATCATGCCAGATGGAGCAGTGTCAGTCTCACATGCATTCCCGTGACCTAGTTATGTAATTCCCCATATATATATACAAACACACACATACACTAAATTGCCAAAAGTATTCCCTCACCTGCCTTTACACGCGTATGAGCTTACATGTCATGCTATTCTTAATCCTTAGGTTTTAATATGATGTCAGCCCACCCTTTGCAGCTATAACAGCTTCAACTCTTCTGGGCAAGCTCTCCACAAGGTTTAGGAGTGTGTTTATGGGAATTTTTACCTTTCTTCCAGAAGCACATTTGTGAGGTTTCTCCAGTATGTCAAACGCTGTTGTCAACCCTTCCTGACAGTCAGGACTTTGTGCAGGCCAGTCTTGCACACCAAACTCGCTCATCCATGTCTTTACGGACCTGGCTTTGTGCACTGGTGCATGATCTTGTTGGAACAGGAAGGGGCCGTCCCCAAACTGTTTCCACAAAGTTGGGGGCATGAAATTGTTCAAAATCTCTTGGTATGCTGAAGCATTTAGATATCCTTTCACTGGAACTAAGGGGCCAAACCCAGCTCCTAAAAATCAACCCGACACCATAATCCCTCTTCCACTTCACACTTGGCACAATGCAACCATTCTCCTGGCAACCACCAAACCCAGATTCGTCCATCAGATTGCCATATGGAGAAGCGTGATTCATCACTCCAGAGAACAGCCCTCCACTTCTCTAGAGTCCAGTGGCTTTTTACTTTTACTTTTACACCACTGCATCTGACACTTTGCATTGCACTTGGTGATGTATGGCTTGGATGCAGCTGCTTGGTCATGGAATCCCATTTCATGAATCTTTGCACTGTTCTTGAGCTTATCCGAAGGCCGCATGAAGTTTCGAGTTCTGACCATGCGCCATCGGTTTACTAGTTGCTGTTGTTCCCAATCGCTTCCACTTTGTTATAATACCACTCATGGTTGACTATATTTAGTAGCAATGAATATTTAGTAGGATTATTTTTAGGAAATTTCACGACTGGACTTGTTGCACATTGCACAGGTCCCACACTGGAATTCACTGAGCTCCTGTGAGCAGCCCATTCTTTCACAAATGTTTGTAGTGCTGGGCCGTTAAAGACTCTTATCGCGCGATAAAAATATATCGGCGTTAATCTATTCACAAAGTTGGGTTGGGAGCTGGCTATGATGACCTTGATATTTTAGCGCGGATTTACTCTCTCTCTCTGTCTGTCTGTCTGTCTCTCTCTCTCTCTCTCTCTCTCTCTCTTTCTCTCTCTGGTTCGTGACTTTCCCGGATCGCGCCCGTTTTAAATCTGTCTCGCTCTCTCTGTCGCTCTCTCTCGAGCGCGCGCTCTCTCTGTGCCTCTCTCTCGTTCGCGACTTTTGCGGATCATCTCTCTCTCGCTCTCTCTGTCTCTGTCTCTGTCTCTGTCTCTCTCGCTCTCTCTCTCCTTTCCTCTGTCTCTCTCTCTCTCTCTCTCTCTCTGTGTGTGTGTGTCTCTCTCTCTCCCTTTCTCTGTCTCTCTGTCGCTCTCGCTCTCTCTGTATCTCTCTCTCTCTCTCTCTCTCTCTCTCTCTCTCTCACTCTCTCTTACTCTCTCTCTCCCTCTCTCTCTCCCTCTCTCTCATTCTCTGTCTCTCTC
>JBBPDB010058315.1:0-10642 GCA_037974465.1 Brachypetersius altus | reverse complement strand
TTCTCTTTGCAGGCCTGGAAGTGGGACAACTCATGTGCTTATGTGTAAAGAAACACTTCAATGAGGAAAGAATGATTATTTTTGTATCAGGGCTTGTTTGTTATTTGTATTTGGTTGATATGGGTACCCCTTTTTTTTTTGTTAGATGAAGTTGGCCACCTTAATATATGTTGTCTAGTCCTGTGTAGTAGGAGAGAGTGTGAGGGAAGCCCTGACATGCTGATCATTGTCCTCTGCAGAAATTAGAGGCTAGCAGTCTGGAAGCTGTTTTGCTTCCTGGGTTTGCCTAAGAATTTTGTCTGCTTACTTTCTGCTTGTTTTGATTGCAACTGTAGATGCTTGGACTTTTTCTTCAAGCCCTAAATAACTAACAATTTTTTTTCACCCTCACTCTGACTCTGAGTTTTATGGCCATACCCACAGATTGGGAACACTTAATATAACGTAAGTGTAGGATCAGAGAAATTCTGATTCATGAAATGGATGCACACACATCTGCTTTTTTCTTCAAAGCTGGAATTCCACAGACCTGTGCGGACATCTTTACAACTCACCTGTGACCACAGGAACTATAAGACTGCGCACACACACACACACACACACACACACACAGACACACACACACACACACACAGACGGAGTGAATGTTCAATGAAACAAGAGAAAAGACATTTCTGTGGACTTGTGAATGAAAATACCTGTATACCGTAAGTGTCTTTATCTGATACATCTGCGTACCATATGCTTTAAGTCCTCCTATTTTCAATAGCAAAACCAAGTTGTGATGTCTGATCAATCAATAAGTTTATTTTTCTTTAAAGTAGACTAGTCTTGTTTGATTTCAAATTAATCCACAAAAAGAGATTAAAATAATTGCAAGGTCCTTTCAACTTAGAAACATATACTTAGCAATACAAATTTCTAAGTAAGAACATTTCTCTTTAGCAAAGTCATAAATCATCCATCCAGACAATGTGTTCTGAAACAGAGAGAACAAAGGGATCTCATTGATTCTTAACTCAAAACGTAAAGATCTATGTTTTTGGGGAATTCATAACCATTGATTACTGAAGGGATTTGTGACAACCTGATATTCAGGCATTTTGAAGTTTGGTTTGAATAATTATGGTTGGTTGGTAATAATTATTAAGACTGTGTATGTAAATTATAAGACTGTGTATGTGAGATCACCCTAGAAACAAAATTACAAGTCTAAACTTTCAGCCACATATTGTTCCAAAGTTATGAACAGCGGCAAACTTCTGAAGAACTTTTTCATCTCTGAAATCCTTAACTCCAATTCTCCTGAGACTCCAAATCAGTCAACAAGTATAAAGTCTCCTAAATTTGATAACTTGGTGCAACGATTGACATATGTGCTAGCCTTTGTTAATTACTGAGTTGTGTTGTTTCATGAAGCTTGCTGTTCCAGGATTTTCAGTAACTTTCAATACCATTATCACATCATCTCATTCATTTCTAGTTTGTGTTTCTGTGTTTTATGTTTGTTTCGTGTAAATAAATGTGTCTGAGTGTGAGCAGTATTTCAGCTTCTTGTCAGAAAAGCAAAGTCACTTCTTCCGCTGCAATTACGTTACTGTGCTCTTAAAATAAATAATAATAACTAAATTGATCCCTAGTTCCCCTATTTCAAGCATAACTCTTTTTAACAGCTCAATTAAGAAGAGCTTTATAAGGTTAATTGCTGTATCCCGCCTAAACTTGTCTTAGCTTGCTGGAGCTAAGACATCTACTAATAACACAGGTCAACAAAAATGGTTTTTTAATCATCACAAACCACAACACACTTTTCTGAATTATAAGTAATATTAGATTTGCAATAGGCTTACATGCGTTTTCAGTGTGAAGTCAGATAGGGGCACAATGTGGCACAGATGCAGTGAGCAACATAAGTATTTGAACACCCTGCGATTTTGCAAGTTCTCCCACTTAGAAATTATGAAGGGATCTGAAATTCATGTTGTAGGTGCATTCCCACTGTGAGAGACAGAATATAAAAAGGGAATCACATTGCATGATTTGTATTGCACTGCTACACATAAGTATTTGAACACCTGGCAATCAGCAAGAATTCTGGCTCTGAGAGTCCTGTTACTCTGCCTTTAAGAAGTCCACCTCTGCTCCACTTAGTAATCCTAATTAGTAGCACCTGTCTGAGCTCTTTAAAGACACCTGTCCACCCCACAGTCAGTCTCCAACTACTACCATGGGCAAGACCAAAGAGCTGTCCAAAGTTGTCACAAAATTGTGGATCTCCACGAGGCTGGAAAGGGCTACGTGGCAATTGCCAAGTCACTTGGTGAAAATAGAGCAACTGTTGGAGCAATTGTCAGAAAAAGACGACTAAAGACTACTGTCAGTCTCCCTTGGACTGGGGCTCCATGCAAGATCTCACCTTGTGGGGTATCACTGATGATAAGAAAGGTGAGGAATCAGCCCAGAACTACACGGGAGGAGCTGGTCAATGACATGAAGAGAGCTGAGACCACAGTTTCAAACATCACTGTCGGTAGAACACTACGCCACCATGGTTTCAAATCATGCATTGAACGGAAGGTTCCCCTGCTCAAGTCATCACATGTCCAGGACCATCTCAAGTTTGCCATTGACCATCTGGATGATCCAGAGGAGGCATGGGAGAAAGTCATGTGGTCAGATGAGACCAAAACAGAACTTTTTGATCTAAACTTCACTCGCCATGTTTGGAGGAAAAAGAAGGAGGAGTTGCATCCAAAGAACACCATCCCTACTGTGAAGCTTGGGGGTGGAAACATCATGCTTTGGGGTGCTTTTCTGTGAAGGGGACAGGAAGACTGCACTGTATTAAGGAGAGGATGAATGGGGCCATATATTGTGAGATTTTGAGCAACAACCTCCTTTCCTCAGTCAGACGTCTGGCTGGATATTTCAATATGACAATAACCCGAAGCACACAGCCAGGAAAACCAAGGATTGGCTCCGTAAGAAGCATATCAAGGTTCTGGAGTGGCCTAGCCAGTCTCCAGACCTAAATCCAATCGAAAATCTTTGGAGGAGCTGAAACTCTGTGTTGCTCAGTGCCAGCCCTGGAACCTGACAGATCTAGAGATCTGTGTGGAGGAGTCGCTAAAATCCCTGTTGCAGTGCAAACCTGGTCAAGAACAACGGGAAACGTTTGATCTCTGTAATTGCAAACAAAGGGTTCTGTACCAAATATTAACACTGATTTTCTTATGTGTTCAAACAATTATGTGCAGCAGTGCGATACAAAAATATTCTTTACAAATCATACAATGTGATTTTCTGAATTTTTTTACATTTTGTCTCTCACAGTGGGAATGCACATACGATGTGAATTTTAGACCCCTCCATGATTTCTTTGTGGGAGAACTTGCAAATCGCAGAGTGTTCAAATACTTATGTTCCTCACTGTAGGATCTTTGGAGGGGAGACTGTTATCAGCAAACTTAAAACAGGAGCTGCGTTCAGTCTTGCGTTTGTGTGAGGACATGGAAGATAGCTAGCATTGCTTAGCGAAAATGGGGCAAGCATTGTTTGGTAGTCCAGAATAGACAAGATTTCTCACAACAGCTGGTGCATCACACACACAAGCAGACACATACACACATGCACACCAGGCTGATACAGGCAACATTTCAGCAGTCACCTGAGAATTTCAATACCCTGTGGCTTGTGTGGGCGACACATGAACACATATAAATGCACATACACTCAAACACACACATACACTGACACACTACATCCTTGGCCTCAACACCCTAGGGCAAAAAAGCAATAACAACAAAATCCTACCTGTCAAAACAATCCCTAAAACACTCACACACACACACACACACACACAGCATTCAGAGGTTAAAGTTCAGATTTGAGCCTCTGTCTGCTGGCATGGCAGAGATGACTTGTTTTAGAGCTGATGAAACATAAGAATGGTATATATTTGATCCAGTGCTTGAAGAGAGTTACACGCTGAAACCATACCAATGCCTAATCCCCACAGAACAAGAGAGAGAGAGATAGAGAGGGAGGGGAAAAATAAAACACAGCCATACCAGAAAAGACAGCATGTTTAAGGTTCAGCCAGAGACTAGAAGAGGCAGATAATTTTTAATTCTCTCACTGGCCACATCACCTGGGTTGGGTGTTTGAATCCAGGTCCTGGACTTGTGTGTGTGTGCGTGTGGAGTGTGCATGTTCTCCTCATGGTGGCGTGGATTTCCTCCCTGGTCTCCGGTTTCTCCCACAATCCAAACACATGCATGACAGGTGAATTGGTGGTTCTAAGTTGACCATAGGTGTGAGTGTGTAAGCGAATGGTGTGTATTTGTGCCCTGTCGTGGGCTGGCAGTAAAAGAAAATGAATGACTATTGTCATTAAACTTGTGCTTCCATTTTAAACTCAGATTAAAGTTCTCTCTCTAGAACTTTTAAAAAGTTCATTTATTGTATCTCCTTTCAATCATTGAATCTCCTGTTGTAAGCTAAATTAATAGTTTGGTGAAAAGTAAATACATTTTCATAATTTATATTCAAATTCATAATTGGGATTTTTACCATTGTTTAACCATTGTTCAGATCTGTAGTTGTGGTTAAAAATCATAATTTGTTCATCTTGAGAAAGGTTTTTCTTTTGAGTCTTGGTTTCTCTCAGTGGTTCTTCTCTTTGCTTTTAGAGAGTCTTTCCTTTAGAATTTGTAGATTCTCTCATGTAGATTCTCTCACTCTCACTGTCTCCCTGGGGTCTCCTTATTCTGGGGTGATTCTATATTTCTGGAAAGCTGTTTGGGATAATGTCTGTTAGAAATACCAAATACAAATAAAACTCAAAGCAGTTTAATTGAATTAAGCAGCGGCTCGCACAGTTTAGTTTAATAGGACTCTGAACTTTCCCATGGTGTGTGTTTTTTTGCGGTGAAACCAGACATTTCTGCGGAGCTGAATGCCTCCTGTGCAAACCCGCTGTGCATGGGGAACCAACAGTGACGTCTCTACGGGTGGTGATCCAAAGGAGGCTGGTTGTTCTGTTGACTACAAACTTTGATCGCAAAAACAAAAGGACAAAGAAAATGTATGCTGCCACTTGACATTTGGGGTTTTATTTAATTTTCTCTTCACAGCAGAGTGTAGATACTGAGTTGCTCAAAAGTCTGAAAACACTATTCAAAAGTGGGTATTATAAAACCATCTGAACACTTTGTTGCAGATCAATATAAAAAAATAAAACATTATCAAAACTTGGTGTATTACAGATTTCTTGCACTTATTGAATAAAACATATGGAATCTCCTGCTTATAATATTTTAACCTAAAATATTGTAAGTGATTGTTCATTATATTAATGAATGATACATACTTTTGTTAATTGTTTAATAGTTTTTTGAGATATCAGCATGGAATTGACTCTGGTTGTTTGATCTGATCAAATGTATTCCTGCATAACCTTTTTCTTAATCAATATTTTCCTGTAAGAACGAATAGAAGGTAAAATATCAGTGTGCCATGTCTATTGTATCCACCTAGAACATGATAGCAACCACCTAGCAACACTTTAGGAATCATCATCAGTGATCAGATATCAACTGGGGAATTGCTTGAGTTGCACAAGCACTCCATATATACTGTATATATATATATATATGTGGAAATAAAAAAATTCTAGGCATAAATTAAATACTTTTAATAATTGTGCAATAGCACATATACACACACAGACACACATGAACAAGCAGCCCAAATTGAGGGCTTTAACATGTCATTTTCTCAGATGCCTTTTGCACTGCACTGTGCATACCCCAGGTTCGTTTGCCTTTCCATTTATCTTAGTACTGCATAGCACTCGACAAAATTATGTACACAGTGTAAAAATAAATAAAATAAGAAAAAAACATGCAAAAAAATATGTCCTTTGTTTTACATATTTTTAAATTTCCAGCTGCTCTTTATACTAAACATTTCATAACGAATGTACAAGTGGTCAAAATTATTGGATTTTTAATCGGAATTTCTTTTATTTCTGTAACACCAAAAATGTTTCTAACATTGTTATTCTAAATATCCTATAAATATTTGTAGATATTTACATTCCCAGATGAGATTCCAGGACTCTTTGCAGATATTTGCATATGCAGATGAGACTGCAGCCCTCATTTCAGTAACACAGCAGTTTGCTGTGAGCTGAGGAGTGTGAGGGGCTAAACTGATTCCTCCTTGTTGTCCTTGCATGTGACGTCAGTAGAGCTGATAGAGGATCTGTAACAGCTGGGGTTGGGATCTGGCCAGAGCCTCATAGCTCACACACATCTAGACCCAGCCTGGAGTTGCTCACCCAGAGAGCCTTTACTGTTTTTGCCTTTGCATCTCATAAATGGAGTTAGAAGTTCTATCAGAGGCTCCTTCTGAAGTTTGTTGTGAGATCTTAGAGTGCAGGCATATATGTAATTTGACTATTTTGACTATACTTGGTTTTTACTATGAATGGTTTTAACAGTTTGTTCTGAATGAAAGCAGAGGTGTTCTGAGTGTCCTGTTGTAAATCATTTTCCCTTCTTATTTGAAAAAGGTTGTGATGTTCTTTCCGTGTGTATTCCGGGTATATCAAGGTGTTTGATATGTCGCAGTCCATAGAGAAAATAAAAGACGGTTGTTTTAACAGGTGTAGAACCTTTTAGATTCTTTAGGCTATATGGCGGACACTGTCCAGTCTCCTCATTTATCAGTCATAGGGACAAGACATTTTGCTTTATTTTATTTACCTTGTCACTCAGGTCTTCTCTATTCTACTTATGCATATAACAGTTCATGCTAGCTAGATAGCACAAGTTGCAAAATGATGAGTTATTAAGTACACATTGTCTTTTATTTGTATGTGAGACACAGCATTGTTTTTGTATTACATTCAGTGATACTACATCAAACTTATAGTCAAGATCACCTAAACAAAGACCAAGACACTACCAAGACCAGAGCATATTGAGACCAAGACAAGACCAAGACTAAGACCAAGACGAGACGAGACGAGATGAGACCAAGACCGAGATTCCCTTAACTTTTGGGTGCTGTTGAGGACTGACATGACAGGAAATATGTAACTGATTTCAATTATACTTAATTTGTATATGAAACTGTAACATCAAATTGAAGGTACACAATTATAAACTTAAAATTGCATCATGTCCCATTGTAGTACTAGCCAAATTACAGTGCATGATATCAAATTCCCTGAAATGGATTAAGCCTGTTAAGTCAACACAATGTGATATGCAGATATTATTTAAAAGTCAGTGGTCACATTTATTTAGTCGAACAACACAAATAAAATAAAATACTGTAATCAAACAATATAAAGACATGCACAGGCATGACATGAATCAAATACAAATGACAAATACTACATACCTGTCACGTCCTTGCCCTGTCAAAGGTAAGCAGGTAGGGAAGCACCAAAACAGACTTCCATGCATTAAGCACGTGGGGTTTATTCAAAAGGAGAAAAGGTACAAAAAAAAATCCGCACGGTGGACTCCTGGTGGTCGCAGGCGGGTACTGGTCCCATGTTCATGTTCACTGGTGATCACCGGCATGAATAATGACAGGATCCCACCCCCCAAGGCGTAACCCCAGAGCACCGTAGAATAGCTCCCAGCCCTTCATGCTGTACGAAGGGGGGGAGGCAAAGAGATCGTACAGAGCCCCCGTCCACAGCGGGGGCAGCGGAGGAGGAGCCGGCAGGCTCCGATTGACACTGACTGAGGCGGAAGACCCATCTGGGAGGCAGGTCCGTGCCGATGGGGTAAAGACCGCTTCAGAGTCCGGCCCTGGAGTCTGGATGGCTGGTGTGGAGACTGGCCCAGGAGTCTGCATGGCCGGCGCAGAGACTGGCCCTGGAGTCTACACGGCCGGCGCGGAGGCCGGCGCTGGAGATGGGGCGCCCGGCACGGAGGCCGGCGCTGGAGATGAGGCGCCCGGCACGGAGGCCGGCGCTGGAGATGAGGCGCCCCACACGGAGGCCGGCGCTGCAGATGAGGTGCCCGGCACGGAGGCCGGTGCTGGAGATGAGGCGCCCGGCACGGAGGCCAGCGCTGGAGATTAGGGGCCAGCAGTCCTGTCAGTCAGGGAGTCCATACGAATATCAGCCATGTCAGTAGCAGTCCGTGAGAGACACAGTCCCCTGTCAGGTTCTGTGTCGGTCGGGGGAGAGCCTGGTACCACGTTGGGGCCAAAGCAAATCAGGGAGGACAGCAGTACCGGGTCCATGTCGGAGTCACTCTGTGGTTCGTCCGCGTCAGGGTCAGTCAGAGAAGAAGTCGGTCCGTCATCTGGTTCAGGAATAGATGATGGATCTGGGGCACAGTCAGGTCTGTAGTCAGTCAGAGAGGAAACGGGCATAGCGTCAGATTCAGAGTCCGTCAATGAGTAAACAGATGAGGTGTCAGGGCTTGTGTCAGTCAGTGAACGAACAGGTACAGGGTTACGGTCGGCATTTGTCAGGGTGGGCACAGGGGTTGTTTCAGGTCCTGGATCAGTCAGAGAAGAATCAGTCAGAATGTCAGAGTCAAAGTCAGTTGGTGAGGAGGCTGGGACGGATTCAGGGAGGGAGTCAGTTGCTGAGGACATGGGTGCAACGTCCGGGTCTGGGTCAGTCGGGGAACAAACTGGCAGAGCATCAGGGTCAGAGTCAGTCAGTGAGAAAACCGTCAAAGTGCCAGAGTCTGGGTCTGTCGAAGCTGAATAGGATGTGGTGTCAGGGTCAGGATCATGCAGGCAGACTGGTCTGGAGACCGGTAACGTGTCGGGGTTCGGTTCGCTCATGACGATGTTCGAGGACAGTTCAGTAGTCAGCAGAAAGGATCTGCAAGGAGCAGCCGTCGGGCGGATGCGAGGAGGACCCCCTGGTGAAGGGCTGCGTGCAGGGACAGCTGGCTGGAGCGGCGGAGAGGCTGGCTTGACTGGCTGAGAGGCCAGCTTGCCTGGCTGAGAGGCAGGCTTGGCTGGACAGTGTAGCGGAAAGGCCGGCTTGGCTGGTTGGTGCAGCAAGGCCAACTTGGCTGGTTGAGAAGCCTGACTGAAACCGGGGTTAAGGACTGAAGAGGGGTAGGACTGAACGGAGTGAAGGTGTGGTGACTGGGACAGGGATGTAGTGAACTAAGCTGAGCCGGACAGGGCTGTGAAGGCTGAATGGGAGGGTGCGGACGAGCAAAGATGAGCGAAGCAGTGTAGATCTGCATGACCCTGAATAGTGTGGAACTGCCCTGTCTGGAACTGGCATATAGCTGGGTGGGTGGGGCGGAGTGGATCTGTGCTGTAGCGGTTCGTGTTGAAAGGTGCTGAATCAACCTGCATAGGAGTGAGTGGAGCTGAGTTGGCCAGCGAAGGGTTAACTAGAGCGAAATGAGTCTGACTGGGGCTGACTGGGATCAGTAAAGGATGGTCGAGTGAAGGTGATGTCGGCCACAGAAGGGCCCTAAAGCAGGCGTGGAGGGCTGAATCCAGTGGCGAGTCAACCGACGCCGAAGCCGCCAGGGAATCAGGGAGATCCAAAGCCGGAAGTGAGTTGAGGCAAGCCAAGGCCTGCCGCGAGTCAAGGCTAGCTGGATGAGAGTCGAGGCGAACCGGAGCCGGTGGTGAGTCGGGGTGATCCGAAGCCGGCAGGGAATCGGGGAGATCCGAAGCCGGAAGTGAGTCGAGGGGGGCCGAGGCCTGCTGCGAGTCAAGGCGAGCCGGAGCCGGTGGTGAGTCGGGGAGATCCGAAGCCGGCGGGGAGTCGCAGAGATCTGAAGCTGGCAGCGAGTCGGGGAGAGCCGAAACCGGAGGCGGTGAGAGCCGACCAGAATGAACTGGAGCCAGTGTAGAGAGAGTGGGACTCACCCTGTTCGTCTTTCCCTTTCTCCTCCAATTACGGGATCTCCCGGGTGACCCTGTAAAGGTCTCTTAAAGCCACCTTTACAGGGGAATCCCCCAGTCATCTGCTCCAGCAATAGGTGAATTCGTCTTCGTCCAAACTCAGGTACAGTGCATAGGCAAACGGTTCACCCCTCTCATGCATAAAGTCCTCCTCATCAGGGCTCCGGTAAGCACAGGCTCCGGCAGGCTGTTGGGACTTCCCTCGGCGGGTTCTCCGGCGATGGGGTTTCTTTGGGGCAGCACGGATGGGAAGGGACACGAGGAATCCCCACAGGTCGAACATTTCGACCTCCTCTGTGGTCTCCTTACCCCACCCGGAATCTGAGGCTTCGTCGGAGCTGCTGTAATCCAGGTACCCCGGTACTCGAGCATGAGACGTCGCCGAGGGCGAGCCGGGTAGTCAATGGTGGAAGTCAACTGTGCTGGGGGATGCCAACATTCTGTCACGTCCATGCCCTGTCAAAGGTGAGCAGGTAGGGAAGCACCAAGACAGACTTCCATGCATTAAGCACGTGGGTTTTATTCAAAAGAAGAAAAGGTACAAACAAAAATGCGGCACGGTGGCCAAGCCTAAACACAAGTTAAACAGGACACAGTGCAAGGCAAGGTGAGGGTATGTTGGCGTACTGAACAAAAGACAAGGGCTACGTCCGAAATCGCATACTACATACTAGGTACTACATTTGAATTAGAACGTACTGCTCTGCCGTTAAAACAGTACGTT
>JBBPDB010058304.1:0-10642 GCA_037974465.1 Brachypetersius altus | reverse complement strand
TGGAGCTGCAGGTAAAACTGGGCTTCCATGAGGAAAGAGGTCTGGAAATGGTTCAGCGAACACTTTGCCTCACATAATACCACCATTTACTGCATTAAATAACTTTCACTTTCACTTTAATGTTGTTTGTGTTTGTTGTAATGTGAATGTTTAACACTAACTTAACACCACAGTAAACAGCTTTTTCTCAGGTGCCTAACACTTTTGCCCAGTACTGTAAATAATCCTAGTAGGTTTATTAGATGTACAGGAGATAGTCAGATAGTGGGGGAAAACATTATAAATGGCATTTAGTCACTGCTGGAACCAACACACCATCAATATCAGCTTTTAAAAGTTATAGCCAGCTTTAAAAAGCTGCTAAAATTCTTATTCTTTTTCACCTTCTTATAAACATAGACGCTTACAATACATCAGTCTTTTTTATTGATTTTCTATGTATTTAGCTTTACATCTAAGGTATTGAGTTTCCTGGTTGTTCAACAAAGGTTGATTTAATGATTACGACACACATTTTGGGTTTTTCTTCTGTTCTGTATAGTTTGGGGGAAAGTCACAGTCTTGACAGAGTGAGACCTAGGTGGTGATTCAAGGCGGCCAGAAGGACAGTTTTTCAGTTGCTGTGGGTCGGTTGAATGGGTCCGTGGAGGACAGATGAAAGTAGTTTAAAAATATTCAAGACATATTTGCACTCCAACATTTCATCTCCCCCAGTAACAGTTGAAGAAAAACAAGCAGTGTCCTTTCTGTGAAAAGTCAAGCCCTGGAAAGCTATTGGGCCAGATGAGCTTAAGGACAGCACACTAAAGGCGTGTGGAGCACAACTGGAATGTACGCTGACAGCGCGTTTCCAGCAGCTGCTTGGCTCCAGATTTGTCCTTTTAGCCTGAAAGAAAACCATCATTGTCCCCCACTGTATGAAAAACCATGCTAAAGATGTAAAGATGTGACTACAGTTCAGTGGCACTTTTATCTGTGTTGCAAAAATGCCTGAATGCCTTTATTTTCTAACAGCTTGTTGTGGAGGTGGAGGGCAAATTTGCTCCCACTACAGTTTGCCTGTAAGGCAACACATGGTTTACGGCTTAACTCTATTGTATAAGAATAAAAAATGACTTGTTTTTTGTCATCACCTATCTGCTTTTACTACTTATAATAATCTTTATATTCTCTTTGAATCTTGGTTATATGTGTGCATGGTAGTGTCAGGAATCCTTCTAGGTTTCATACTTTGTCCTAAACTTTTAAGAAACTCTGACCAAAATATAAGATGCTGGCCCTCTGGTGGAACCTAGAGTTCTGGCTCTTCATGGATCTTAAATATAAGAATGAATAATGTAAGGGAAAAGCTGAATAAAAAGTAGTGCATGTACAGAAGCTCTGGTTTAGGCTGGTGCACCTTCTGAGAAAGTCATAGGATCGTATTTTGCACCGACAGGAAGTGTCATACGAAGTGTTTTGCTTGTTTCATACCTGTGCATTCCTCATGTTTCAATGTTTGAACATTTTAAAAATAAAAGATTTTCCACATGTTTCCCTTTGGTCAAAGCAGAGAAATAAAATTGCGCTTTTGAAAAAAGTCAGATATTGAAAAATATCAGTGGCATATTTTTAAGCTGTATTTGGGCTAGAAGCTTTAGCAACATGCAGACACTCGCTGTAGACACATAAACATAAGCAGGTATGTTTCCTCCTGCAAAAATCGATCTAATTTGCCAGGTAAACACGCCATGATAATAGCAATCCACTGGAGCTCATGCCCCTGCCTTTTAAAGGTGAGGTGACATACCATCCTGATTTTGTGCTTCTTACACACAAAACACAATGAAGAGTTAGTTAGAGCAACATCTGTTTTTTCCATCAACAAAATAGCAAAATGGTTTATGATGCCCATAAATATTATTTTTTTTTAGTTGTTTACACACAATTACTTGTACTTGAGACACAATGACTATAACTTGTGCAACTGATGCACCAACCCCCTGAACCAATTCTGCTAAACTACAGGCACAACACTCAAATTGCAGTGTTGTAACACAGCTTTTTCAAAACACTACATACAATTCTCTTTAATTCGCACAATTTTAATGAAGACAGTCTTTTCACAAGGAACACATTGTCATTCAAAAATTGTGAAGTCAGTTGCCCTACTTTGCACACTAACTCATCACATGGGTAAACACCTGTCACACGAAATTGCAATTTAGAAATCAGAGCTTTATAAAAGGGCAACAGGTGAGTTCTTCTGTTTTGGAGCAATGGATGCCAACGTTGGAAACAGAGGCAGAGCCAGAGGAGTGAGAGTATGAGGAGGAGGAAGGCCAAGGAACGTAATCGCTGATGAGATCAAAGCCACTTTGGTTGACCACCCGATCAGATAGATGACCCAGAGCAGCTCAGGTATGTTGTCATTTGGGACAACATAAGTTTCCACTGGGCTGCTCTGGTTCGTAACTGGTTCACTGCCCACCCACGCTTTTTAGTTATCTCCCTCCATAATCTCCATTCCTCAATCCTACTGAGGAATTTCTTTCTGCCTGGAGATGGAAAGTGTATGACCGAAATCCACACACATATATACTCCTTCTCCAAGCTATGAAGGATGCATTTGGAGATATAGTAGCTGATGCATTTCATGGCTGGATTCGCCATGCTAGGTGATATATTTCCCCCGCTGCTTGGCCAGGGCAAACATTGCTTGTGATGTGGATGAGGTGCTGTGGCCAGACTGAAACAGAAGAGAGGATGCAGTAAATGATTCTATTCTATTTAACTATTCAGTAAATTCTTCTGTTGTTTGTATACGTAGACCACGGCATGTGCAACTTTGTGTTGGTTGGGATGAACATTGTTTTTGTGGGAAAAATACAGTAAAATATTTACATTTATGACATTTATCAGCTTTTATCCAAAGAGACTTCCATTCCCTAACAGGGACAGTCTCTCTGGAGCAACTTCGGGTTAAGGGTCTTGCTCAGTGGTGGTGCTGAAGGTTGGCAGCTGGTAGCCTAGTGTTTAGGGCATTTGTCCTGTGATCAGTTCAATTCCCAAAACCGCTAGGCACCGCTGAGGTACCCTGAGCAAGGTACCGTCCCCACGCACGGCTCCCCGGGCACCGTGTTCCTGGCTGGCCCCTGCTTCCCTTGGGGAATGTGTTAAAGGCAGAGGAAGAATTGAATGCTGTGGTGTGTTCACGTATCACAGAATTTTCAATTTCATTCTAACCCATGACCTCTTGCAAGTATCCTGCCCACTGAGCTACCCTCCACCCACAGTATATTTGGTACCGTGTGTTTTGTATGAAACCAATATTCTGAAATATTTTATGCACTTATGTAGGCCTATGTACTGTCTGTAGTAAGTGTAACACTTACCAAAAAGGCTTACAGTAAGTCATTATCATGAATGGAGAAGAAGTGGTCATAGGATTTTACATTAAGCACATCAGTGATCAACTGGTTCTTATGAATGTTTATTCATATGATGGTTTGTGTGTGTCATTTGAAAACAAAATACCATTTTGAGATGAAATTACATTGTTTTGAAAGTAAAGTTTCATTGTGCAGGAGAATTGAAGGGTTTTGCCCATTGTGTGTGTGTGTGGTTTTTTTTTTATTTGTGTGTAGATTTCTGACAATATGAGGCATGCTTTCAGAAAATGTGTGTAAACAATTGGGAAAAACTGTAGTCATTTCTGACAATTATTAGCAGCCCAGTAGAGATGAACAAAATGGATCTGGAAGAAAAAAATCTTGTTTGTTACCAAAAGGGAGAGAGAATTTAACAGAGGAAAA
Organism: Brachypetersius altus; assembly: GCA_037974465.1. Taxonomy (NCBI): domain Eukaryota; kingdom Metazoa; phylum Chordata; class Actinopteri; order Characiformes; family Alestidae; genus Brachypetersius; species Brachypetersius altus. The sequence goes on along the minus strand of JBBPDB010058304.1, from coordinate 6,848 downwards.
AGCCCTTTCTATTGTCTCTATTTCTTTTCTTTACAGGGGTGGTTTGTCTAAAGGGCACTGCAAAAATAAATGAATAAAAAAGATGAAGCTAACACTGCCCACATATGTTTGTAGGTCACAGACTCATATTGCAAAGTGTAGTGCAAACAGAGTAGGAACAATACACGGCAACCATGCCACCTAGTCTGCAAACCACCCACGGTGACAAAGTTTTGGCTTTGTCTAAACAAGAGAGAGGTTCGATGAAAGACAAGATGCAGTCCCAGTCAACACTGACCCAAACAAAGAGCTGTTATATAAAAAGAAAAAAATCTAATAAATGAAAGATGAAAGGTGTTGCAGCTTTACAATTGCATGAGGTTCATCATTTATTATGTTAACAAATAGACATATCATAGCAACATGAAATAAACTAGCAAGAAACACAAATCACAGTAATTTTAAATGTCCTGTTCTGTAGGGGAAACCATTTCAATGAACTCAACCATGTCAGTCAGCTCAAACTCGTCAATCAAAGAAAACCAGTTTCAAGGCAAATTCACTAAATAAACAAGACATAATCTGGTGATACAGAAAACTAGACCTAGAAGGCAACTTAGTTTGGTTTTTAAACTACATTTCCATTTATACAAGTGTCTTTCTATACAAGTGTCAGTTTTCTGAGAAATACTCCAGTTATTCCAGAATAATAACAGTTTGTAAGCTGCTGGTGTTGATGGGAGTTAAAAGCTCTTCCATCAAGAACACATCTTTCCAAAATGCCAACATGAATTAATGTACATAAGAACCGGCAAAGAAAGTGCAACATAAAACAATACAAAGTGATAGGCCAATCCAGACCTTATCTTGCAGGCATACTTTCAACAGATTAAAATAAAAACCACTGTTCATGAAACCATGGGTTATGACATGGCTGCCATCGTTGTATTATTTTCACCCTGTATCTATTTTTCACCCTGTATCTACCTGCCTATAATACTGTACAACACTTAATCATTGCATGCTTCATTATGGAGAATCAAATCAGTTGTTAAATTAAAACATTTAACTAATATTTAAATCTCCCAACAAAACTACTCCCAACCAACTGCAACTTTCCCACTTGTGGGACAAAATATAAAGGTTTATCTTGCTTTATATTGTCTTCTGTTACAAAAATTAATTTAATATATGTAAAATGTAAAATATGTTTTTCAAGCCTATATTTTAACCTCGTGTCTCTGATGGGATTTTAATTTGCCGGTACATAGATAGGGTTACTAAATGTCACGAGCATCAGACGGCCAAGGGACTGGGCTAGCGGTGCATTCCATTTGAACTGAGAAGTTAGTAGGAAAAACATGAACAATACCTGAAGTCAGATGTCCACCTCGGAAAGTAAGAGGAACCACCTTAAAATCTTCGCATCAATGGTATGTGAAAACTAGTAACATGCTGTCTAGTCTGTCTAACCAGTCTGTTTTATTTGTTTCCCATTAAATCAGTTCTGCACACAGCACAGTGCAAATTCAGTGGTCATGTTGTTACATTAAATAATGCACAATGCATTGAGGTAAACGAGTATTACGAACAGTGTCTACCTCGCTAGAACCATTAATGGCTAATTAAACATTTTTTCTTTTGCTGAAATCAGATACATATCCAAAGTAGAGCATATTTGGGATAGATTTGCCCTAAAAAAAGGATTGTCAAACCAGGTCCACTCATTAGTTATCTATTTGTGTTTTGAAGTAGTGTGTGGTGTTTTTTCATGAACAACTTTGGAACACAAAGAGGTACTGTTTTTTTCCAAAATATTATTTAGGTAAATGAATAAATAAATAAACACATACATACAGTAGTATTCAGTACATTAGTACAGTAGTATTCAGCCACTTCGAATGTAATTGCAGTTTTCTCAAAACAACATTGTTTTTGAGAACTCCTTTGCTCCTGTCAGTTTTCAGTGCCAAAATAGGTATTTAAAATGGGAAAAATATAAAAACTGAAATATCCTGTTTGCATATGTATTCAAACCTCTGTGCTTGAGAGTCCTTAAGGTTGTTTCTCTGGATATAAAATGCATCCATTGTGAGACCCATTTCTGTGCTGGAAAATCACTGCAAAATAGAAGATAAAGAAGCATTCTGCTGATGTGAGAACCAAAATCATTAAAATGCACAAGGCAGGAAATGGCAACTAAAAATACTGTCTATTATTGGATCCATCATCAGACAGTGGAATGTTCATCACAGCACCCAGACCCTTACTTCGAGGCCATTTCTCAAAATTAAACATCATAGCTAACGTTCCCCATGCCTATAACACATGGTGGTGGCAGCATCACGCGATTGGGATGCTTTTCACCTGCAGGGACTAAAAATCTTGTCAGGGTTTAAGGGAAAATGGATGGGCATAAACACTGCATAATACTGCAGAAGAACTTGTTCCAGTCTGCTAGAAATCTAGTGCTCATGAGAAGACAATCCTTCTTGTGATCCTAAGCCCTGTTGACCAGAGGTGCTGTCCTACCATTCTATAGGATCTCTATAAATTCTGCCAAGAAGAAGGGGGACACGTCACCACTGTAAACCATGCCAAACTGGTACATACTTACCCTGAAAGTATTACTCCTGTTAAATGCATCAAAAGCTTTCTCTGCAAATTATTAATGTGAATTCTTATGCAAACCCTGTATTTAATATTGAAAGGAAAGAAATTGGTTCAAATCTTGAGAAAATTATGACGGCTTTAAGGCAGTGTGAATTTATGATACTAGTTTTATTATGAAAGTGAGCATTCTGTCATATGTGAACACACCACAGCACACAGTGTGATGTTAACAATGTGTTTTTGTGAAGTCTACTTGGATGTGAACATGTTCATCTCCTGAGGAGCACTCCATTCCTCAGTCCATTATTCCAGAAGGCAACAGACTGTACCATATAATATTTGAATGGGGATTGTACCATGCTGAACGTGGAGACTTACACACCATATGAGGCTGAATAGTAATTGTTACAAATGATTGCACAGTACAGCATAATTATTCTTTCCGCTACTGATGCTAATGACTATTCATCAGTGTGGATATTTAAATCCTGCACATAAGCGAGAATAAACACTTCAGTGGCCCTTAGCTCTCTGCTCCTCTGTGTGCAAACTAATACTACTGTGCACTGAACTGACCTTATGAGACTAACAACCTGTCCAAAACAGAGAAGCATAAGTTTGCTTTTAAAAATTGAGGGCTATTTTCCAAACTCTCAAAGAGTAAAGGCCTTATTGAATTTATGTAAACAAAAACCCGCACCACATCTTAGCGGAAAATGTTTCCATGTGGAAAGATGACTCACGGGCTGAGTCTGGAACTGTGGCATATGGCCTCAAAGAGTTGGTGTGTGTTTAGTTATGCTGGGACAGATACACGTTGTACATTTGTCAAAGGGAGCTTTTAATTACTTACTTTGAAGATTTTAAGCATTGCAGATGTTAGATGTTTTAAACGATATTTATTTAAACAAAGGTCCTGCTTAAGACAAAAGCTCATTCAGTGATATCACTTGTTTTCTTTAACTTGGTCATACAGTATTTTGACCCCTTGCACAAGGTTGCATTTTTCAAGCTATTTGAACTTATTCATGTAATTGCCTGCAGCTGGCTCGTCCAGCTGTGCAGGCTTAATGGGCTTTGCACATGACACTATACTCGGCAGTTTGTAGGCTATGCTCTGTACTCTGTATTTGCACTATGCCAAGTTGTTTGCTCTTGAGATTACACTGAAGTAATAAATGATGCCCTAGATGGGCATGTTTAAAGCCACCCATTTCTGAAAGTAAACTGATGAAGCAGTCACCCAAACAGGAACGGAGCCACTGCTGTATGCAGTATGAAGGGGTTTCCTAACATAACAGTCTCCATAATTAGCACTGACATATTAACAGATAAATCAAGGTTGTTTGAATTTCTTTAGGCTAGAGATCAATACCCGTCAAAATTATGCAGTGTTTGGAGTTGATTATTTAAGGAGTGAAACTTCAAAATATGGTTTATATTATTACTCTGTTTTTGTACTGCATACATGTTTATATTTCTGCCATTTGTTTGCTCAAGACAGACCAACATTCTTACATTTATCAGTTAATGTCAAAAGTTCTCAAATTCTAACATTTCACCTCATCATTTCACTTTTCTCTATAAGACACATTAATCAGTGTTCAAGAGATCAAAAATCTGTGTGTGTAATTGGCAGTCCAGACTAAACCTTTCTGAGTGTCAAAACATCCAAATGTAACCTATTGTTAGCACCAATAGCTAGCATAAAACAATTATGATGACCAATATGAGAAAATTAGAATTGATATCTATACCTCCTTCAAATCATCAGTAACTTCACATGTATTTGAATCTTTTGAATATATATATATATATTTTTTAATCATATTTGTCATGCCTCCTGCCATGTGCCCCTCAAGGGTACCTCACTGTGATGTGACAAATGTGTAAAGCTACACAGTCACATGGACATCTGTAACTAATTTAGACAGACCATATAAATTACACTGAGTTAAAGAACACTGCGCCACCATTCAACAACTGGCCGTTCCACAGAATGAACAGGTTCTCACTGCAAAATTGTTTTTATTATCTCAGTACACAGTGAAATTAAATAACATGGTCCTCCAACACAAGCAGAAAAACAGAAGACCAGAAGACTACATACATGCTGAACGGACAAAATACACAGAGTGCAAAAGGAGCAAGAGAGAGAGTGCAAAAGAACACAAGCAACTAAACAAACAACAGGACAAAGCAGTTGTACAAGCTGATAGCAGTTGGTCAGGTATGATCGCTACCAAGAATGGGCTATTTTTGTGAGTACAGGTGTCTAAGGTGTTAAATGCCACAGTGATATCAAGTAACAAAGATAAGATTTGTCAGCTTTATCTAGGGAGATAACTGTAGTTGAACTGGGTTAAATGATACCAGGTATTCTTCTGACATCACAAAGGGGTTAAAAATTAGAGTTTAGGTTTTTGTTGAGTCTTACCATTGTCCAGGACACATGATAAACCAGTTTAATTTAATATTTACCACAGCTGAAGAGTTCCCACTCCTCATAATCAAACTTTTAGGATAGGCTTCCATTGGATTATAATGAAAATCAAATGGATTAATGAGTATATTGTATATTGGAATAAGACATACTGTAAATATACTCATCTAATTTGCATATTATGACGTCATTATGACGTTTATACACCAACAGTCTCATCCAGTCCGAATACACTTCCTTGTTTCTCAAATAAACCCAGCCACCATTATCATCTCTATTTTCAGCCCTATTCAGATCCAGATTACCCCTGCTGCCTCTCCTACATTTCCCAGGTCACCCATGCACACCACGGCCACGTGTACGACGGCAACTCCCACCTCTTTGGAGCACTGAATGGAGAGAGCTAGTGCTTCCCTATTTTTCCCACTCCTGCTGCCTTTACCTTGACCAACACCTTTCCTATGAACACTACATTCACCACTGCCACCCACATTCTCCCGTTGGTCAAAGGTCGAAATAAACACTTGTTTGTGCTTTGTGAACACTCCTGCCTTGCATGGTGGCATCGTAGACCTGCAAAGCTGTACCAGGAGAAGCACGAGTGTTAGACGATGGATTGTCATTACCAAGAAGCAAATATTCCCTTTCACTCTATTTACTCGAAACTTTGAACAAAAATATGACGGAATTTTGGTCTTGACTCAAAGTACTACATATCAGTTAACTAGTGGTAGGGAATACAAATGCTATATTACATGATATTTGTAACTACAGTCTATTTTATTCATGATGACGTCATGTCGCAATTCTGCAACTATGGCCCTTGGAGGGTTAAATGGCAGAAATATAAAATTGTTTCAATGTCCCATTAAGTACTGTTGGATCCATCATCATAAAGCGGAAGGTTCATCACAGTACCCAGACCCTTACTAGACCAGGCCAAACCTCAAAATTAACTAACAAGAGACTGACTGATGAGAGAGGTTACTAAAAATCGCTCACTCTCAGAAATCTGCACTGCTCTTTCGCTGAAACTGAAAGAAAGAAAGAAAGAAAGAAAGAAAGTGAAGGTGCCGCAGTTCTAGAGCTCTCCATAACACCTTTATGGGAGGGTAGCAAGAAAGAAGACATTCCTTAAGAAGGTCATCAGAAAAGCATGAGAATGACCCATGTTAAGATGTGGGAGGATGATTTTGATGGCCAGACAAAAATAGAATGTTTTGGCCAGACTTCAAAGTGGATGCTCAGGGGAGTCTGAGGCCCCTGATGTTGACACAGAGGCCATTCCCGTCCCATACCAAGACCTTGTGAAGGTGTTCAGTAAACATTGGATCATCCAGCACCCTGGTCACCGGCCCTACAATCTAGCCATCAACCTCCAGTTAGGCACGGTGCTGCCCTGCGGCCGTGTGTTCTCCCTCTCTGCAGTAGAGCAGAAGGATGACATCCTCATCTACTCAAAGACCCTCGAGGAACACACCCAGCATGTCAGGGCAGTGCTCAAGAGGGTGCTGGCCCACCAGCCTTGGAGAAATGCGCTTTCCACCAGCGCTCCACCACATTTCTTGGTTTTGTCATCTCCTCCTAAGGTGTGGCCATGGATGTAATTGGGCCCTACCTAAGTTTCTTAAGCAGCTACAGTGCTTTATGGGGTTTGTAAATATCTCTCGTCGCTTCAGTTCGATGTAGTATGTAGTATGGCGCGGCCACGTCCAGACGCCTTCCTGACTGCTCCCCACAGACTGTGCTCTTTTTTAGTTTTTTACTTATTTATTGCCTTATTTCATGTTCCAAAGTCAGCTGGTTTAATAGT
>JBBPDB010058293.1:0-10642 GCA_037974465.1 Brachypetersius altus | reverse complement strand
ACGGACGCCATTTTGACCACGTAGCGGAGGGGGCGGGACTTTCAACGTGTTTTCGAGTTAAATAATACCGGCAAACTGTGAAATACAAGCTCAAGCGGAGGCAGCTGGTTCGCATTCATGTAAGTAACATTAATAAAAATATTTTACTGACGTACACTGCGGTAAAAACAGCAGATATTTTGGCGGCTGGAGTATTCCGTTTAGGACAGCACTGACCCACAGCAGCGTGCACTACGCACTAAATGTTAGTGCACTGACGGTAGTGCGCGATTTCGGACACTGCCTTGGTTTCTTTCGAGTTCCCCAAGTACAGATGAAAGGAAAGTTTAAAAAATACCCGTGTAACTGAACAGAATGTATCCGTTGGGTTTGACAGATCCAGATCCAGTCTGATTCCACTTTGAGTGATTCATCATCTTGGATCTTCTGGTTACGAATGGGAATGTTTTGTTTGTTTCAGTGCTGTCCTTTTTGGGCTGACAGAGGTTTATTGACTCATATATCTCTTTAAACATGGACTTCAAAACTGAGTGAATACTACCATTTCAGTTCTGATTTGTTGGCATAAAATGAGTGTTCACAGTTAAACCAATTCCATTAATATAAAGGGCATGCTACTCATTACACATACAATTTTGTATACAAAAATTTATTTTTCACATTTAATTTTACATTTTAAAGTGGTCTATATGGAACACTTGCATCTTGTCAACATCTCTGTACCAGTGTTTGCATGGCAAAAATCTTCTACAATTAAAGCATTGCAAGTAACTGAACAAAACCAATATGCACTGGGGGTTGGTGGACCAACAGATTGTTCCAAGCAGTTTTGCTAGCAATACAGTATAATGCAGTAGGGTGTAATATGGATAAAAAGAAGTCCAGGTCAAAGATGTTTCATTAAAATATAGCTGAATTTAATGTGTTGTTACCATGTCAGCTTTTTGACATGAATGGACACCGACAGCAGGGCAGTTTGGGGGCACTACATGGTTCAGAAGTGTGTGGGGGGTCTAATAAAACGTCCAGAAAAAGCCTTAGATCCACGTTGTGCAATGACTGATACTGAGTGATCTCCCTTTCTACAATCCCAGTCCTACGGCCACGACCCCCGATTACCTGCCTGTTGCCACCTGCTCCTACACTTCCCCTCCGAATTCAACTCAGAACAATAACATTTAGGCTTCAGGAGGGTATCGTGACACACTATGTGAGGGACTGGCACAGACAGCTGCAGTGTCAGGGGCATGACAGGGGCCCTTGTAAGTCGGAGCTGGGCTGGGGGCCCGCTTCACAGTTGGGGCCCTACGCGGATGCGTTGCTCACATATGCCTAAGAACGGCCCTGCTGACAAGATGCTACCATGGACTTGTTATTTATGTGCAGTTGTGATTGTGATAACCGAAATCATTATCATTTGACTTTAAGGTACAGCATTCTTTTGTTACGCTTCTTATTTACAAGACTGAAAAGATTACTTAGGTACATTCCTATATGTGGTGCTGAATTAGTACGGTGTTATATTATGGTGGATATAGTAAAATACTTCATTTATTTGGCCCTGTTCATCAATTCACAGAGTAGGAGAAGGAGAATAAGATAATCCTATATTCCCTTCAAGTGGCTTCACTCTGCTGCAGGTAGGTTACGCATTACTACAACCGTCTGAGGAGAGAGAGAGAAAGAGAGAGAGGGGTCATTTTAAGCACTTACATTCCTTATTACAATTTTCTTCATCACTTTAATCATTTGATTAGTTAAACAATCATTGTACCATTTTGATTAACCATACAGTTTGACTATTAGGCAGTTAAAGGACAGATATACCAACTTTATCAAGTCTTACAAGAACAAAGTGTATGTCTATTTGGGGACCAACACCATTAGCCATTGCTTTTAGGCGTATGGGCAGGGGTTGACATAAGTGGTATGTCAACCCCTGCCCTCTTCACATTGTGAATGTGTACCTAATTTCTGATTTCATACTGCGAGCCCCGCCCCTGGACTTCACTTTTACATTTATGGCATTTATCAGACGTTTTATCCAAAGCGACTTCCATTCTATTATCTACAGGAGACAGTCTCTCCCTGGAGCAACTTTAGGATTCGAACCTACGACCTCTTGGTCCAGAGGCAAGTATCCTACCACTAGGCCCCCACTTCACCAACCGCCCCCCACCCCAGAACCATGCCGAGACACAGACCTCTGCACAAATCTGAATGTCTTATGAAATTGTCTGTGTACACTTTCGTGTGTTTAGTTACAACTGTCAGTGTGTTTATGTGCTAAGGGATTGTATGTCACGATTGCTCCATGTCTTAGTCATTTGTGTATTTTGCTTGCCTTTTTGGCGTTCCCCTGTGTCGGTCCAACATCATTCATGCTAGGAATGTGTATCAGTATTAATATAGTGTTGCCCCAGCTTTCGGTTACTATGTTTGGTTTTGTGTTTTGACCCTCGCGCCTGTGCCTCATTCCCAGTGGAGAACGCCACAGCGATGAATCTAAATGACCAGTAAGGGTCATATGGAAATCATGGCATTTGTGACAAGGTAATAAAAATTCTCTTAATCTGTAAGTGTTAATAAACATGGGTTGACATAAGTGGTACACAAGCACATATAGACGTAAGTGATACATGAAATGTGCACCAGTTTTCAGTCTTCACTGCACAAATGTGTACCTAATTAGTGACTTCCTACTGTGCGCACCATCTAATCCCCACGCACCCCCCTCACTGAACCACGGCGAGAGATAGACCTCGGCACGCACAAAAACACCTGACCCCAAAATTTACGTTTACACTTTACACAGAAAATTGCCTGCAAAGGCATAGGCATATACGCACATATAGATTCTTTATCCAGCAGAAAAAGAATTAAAGGGAAAGAAGGCTCATGAAGAGGAAGCGTGACTGCTTTACCTGTGTCCGAGTGGATCGGAGCGCCATTCGTGCGAATACACTCATGGTGATGAGAATCACTCCTCCTACTAAGCTGTTGATCAGAAACACGGCCTCCAAGCCGGAGAGAGATATCTGAGGAACACCAAACAGTTTCAGTTGGCAATTTAAATAATCACTCTGACATTACATACTGTCAGTAGACTACTTTTTTCCAATGGTAATAATAAGACGTTTTATAGAAATTGTATCCTTTGCCTACAAAGTTATTTTTCCAACTTACATTTACGGCATTTATCAGACGCTTTTATCCAAAGCGACTTCCATTCCCTACCTACAGGGGACAGTCTCCCTGGAGCAAGTTGGGGTTAAGGGTCTTGCTCAGGGACCCAGGGACTCAGGGACACATTTAGGACATTAGGAGTTTGCACACAATGAAATATTATAATAGTTCTTATGATACTCACTGAGGAAGCGCACTTTGGCTTCCAGGGGTTTGAGAGATGAGATGTTAGACAGCTGCGTCTGCGCAGCTCTGTGCAGTTCGTTGGGACTGATTCCGTTCAGCCGGGGAAGATAATCCTTCAGTTCTTGCCTGAATGGATTAGAAACATCACACATGACGTGAGACACAATATCGCCTTCAGACAGAATCCTGACAAGTTCAGGAAACGAGAGCGACTGTAATATTATTATTCATGCATAAAAAATTAAGACTCCGTCCTCATCACGCACATAGTAGGCTGGTGAGTTAAGCCTAGAGCGACGTGCTGAAGCGCCGACAACTCTGCCACCTGCTGCTGAACCGAGGAACCCGTGCCAGGCAGGACGAGTTTCCCACTCAGATAATCAGCCAGGGCCTAAACGACACACAAGATTAATGTACAGTCTGTACGATGAAAGGAATTACATGCGGAAGAACATGAATATGATGTTCAGTCATGCACTTCTGAACGGGACGTGCGGTAAAGAGGGTCCGCACCAGCTGGTAATGAAACTCCACGTAGAGGTTGTTGTCGAAGTGCAGGGGGTGCTGCCAGACCAGGCGGTGGAAGGAGATGAAAATCGAGTTGTCGTCCAGCAGAAAGTCAAACAGATACTCGTCTGGGTGAATGGGACGCACTTCTCCGTCTAAAGAAGAGGAGAAATCACACAAATGTTTTATTATTTTTTTTCTTTAGAAACTGAGGACTAAAATGTGCATGTCTGTGTGTGTGAGAAGGAGAAAGAGAAAAGAGAGAGAGAGAGAGAGAGACAAATACAGGAGAGAGAGAGGAAGGAAGTGATAGATATGGAGAGAGAGGGAGGGGAGAAAGGGAAAGAGAGAGAGAGACAGAGAGAGAGACAGACAGACAGACAGACTGACAGAAACAAGAGAGAGGGACAGAGGGAGACAGACAGACAGGCAGACAGAAACAAGAGAGAAGGAGAGAGAGAGAGAAAGAAACAAGAGAGAGGGAGGGGAGAGAGAGAAAGAGAGAGAAAAAGAGGCAGAGAGAGAGAGAGGCAGAGAGAGAGAGAGAGAGAGAGAGAGAGAGAGAGAGAGAGGATGGTCTGCTTACTCTGTCTCCGGGTGGCATGAATGCAAAATTCTTGCACCTCTGCTGGATTAATAACACCCATTTCTGAGCAAATGTCTGACACCACCTCCATCGCCACCTAAACAAGCACACACACACACACATCCCAATAATTTCACCAGTGTATCATCGCTGTTTGTCTGTTGGTGGGTGCTGGAGATGTTTGCTGAGATGTTCTGAGAGTCTGCTTACATTGAAGCTGCGAACTTTGCATGGAAACTCATCTCCACCCGGGAGCAGGATGGGCAGACGCCGGGAGCTTCGTCCGGCCTGAGAGCAGAATTTAACAGCAGGACAAATAAAAAAACTCAGATTTACGTGAGTCACCTTTCCTCTGCATTGCAGGGAGACACTACGTGAGGAAATTTCACATTCAGGGTTCATCTTCAGCTGTTAGAACTCACCAAAATAGCGTCCATCTCCACATGAGAAGGAACGTGCCTGCGTCCCCCATAAGTGAGTGAGCGCTTGAGATTATCTTCACACACACGAGACAGCTCTAAACAAAAACACACACACAAACACACGCACTGAAGCAAGTGATGTGTAAGTTTGAATAATTTTGGCTGTATATCAACAATAAAGACTTAATGATCATTTTATATATAGTACTGTGCTAAAGTCCTGAACTTGTTTCTTTATGAGACAACTGGTAGGAACAGTGACGTACTGCCACATCTGCAAACATACATGTAAATACAGTATAAACACAAAAAGGGTTTTATTAATTCTAACCGTTTTTAAAGTCAGTGTTTGTTCTGACCACAGTTTACAGCCTGAACTCTCTTAGACAAGCTTTGAGTTGTGAGGAATAGTTCTCCAGGCTTCTTGAAAGATGTTCCAAAGCTCTTCTGTGGCAGGTCCACTTCTAAAATATTGAGGTCTGGGCTTCTGGAGGCCGGTTCATGACTAATAGTGTTCCATTATGGTTTTTTTCTAACAAGGTACTGCATTGCCATTGTGTTTGGTATTGAGGTTTTCATGCTCTTTGCCAATCACACACTTTCCAACTGGTATTGCAGGGTGGCTCAAGACTTTTGCACATAAGTTAAGTCATCTTGCAAATATGATATTTTGGATGTGAATTTGAAGGCATCATTACAATCAGATTCATCATCTGAATACCCTGGGGCAGCAGGAAGTCGTGGGTTCGATTCCCAAGACCGCTAGGGACCTCTGAGGTACCCTGAGCAAGGTACCGTCCACACAGAGCTGCCCACTGCTTCACTTGGTGAATGGGTTAATTCAGAGAAGGTGTTTTGTGCTGTTCACGTTTGACCGAATTGTCACTTTTCACTGTTTCTTCAAACATAAAGTACTGTGCAGTCTTGATTTTTTCTACTCAATATGCCAGGTGCCTGGTGGTCTAGTGATTAGGATTTGGCATTCTTGCCGCCAGGTTTGATTCCTTGTTGGGGAAAAAGACTTTGGGGCAGCTGGTGGCCTAGTGGTTCCCTTAACCAAGGTACTGGATCCACACACAGTGCCCCTCATTGGTGGCAACCTGCTGCTTCACTTGGCTTAAATGCAGAGAAAGAATTTCACACTATGTGTTCACGCATGACTTAAAGGTGCCACTTAACTTTAACTATAAGACAGTTTGAGGGGCATAACATTGTATTTTTGCCCCTCAAAGGTGATTCAAAGCAAAAGAGAAAGAAATGGCTCAAGCCCAGATCCGTATTAATGCACATAAAAACTTGCATTACGGGAATGCTGTACCTTCGTAAGGATGACTGGGATCCCGACTGCAAGTCTGCAGGTGACGCATCACATAAGGCAGCAATGTGTTGGAACATGGGAAGAAACCAGTGACGAGGTTCAGCAGGCGCCAGCCACGCGTACAGCTCTCTCTGCACTCACCCAGTACAAGAGTGTTTTCACACACTTTACAGACCTGCATCAACCTCCACCAACACACAGCTCATACACACACACACACACACACACACACACACATGCACACATGCACACGCTCACATATTCACTCACTTTACTGGATTGTTGGAGGTCTGTTTGATGATCTGGCAGTAGATCTCATCTCGAAGGAACTCCTTCTCTTTTCCAAGCTGTAGGAGCACATTTTACACTCAGTGGAGAAACATTGAATGATCAACAACACTCACTTTGTATTAGGCTGTGTGTTCATTTAACACAGGGTAAGAAACAGCATGAAAACCTTTCTCATATAATACAAAATAAGACCCGTGAGATATTTTGGCAAAAATAAGAGCTAAATGCCAGGCTTAGTATTTGGCAAGCAACATTCCACTGTTACACTTTATATGTGTTATTACTGCTAACTAATATTTTTTTCTAATTGTGACCTGATTAACTGTTATAACTAACTAAACAACTATTAATACATTAATTTTAAAGTATTCATATACCCTTAATAAAAGATGTCTTATTACAAAGTGATATTTTTGCCCTGTAATGGAAAGATTTTGTTAGTTTCCAAGCAATGAAGCTTCACCTCCAGAATATAGTTCACACATTTTCCCTCAGTCTGGTCCCTCTTCATAGGTCGATCAGTCATAAACTGCATCACATCTGTAGAGAGAGAGACAGAGAGAAAGAGAGAGGGGAAAGAATGAGAGAAAGAAAATCAGAAAGAGAAAGAGAAATAGAGATTCAGAGAAATAAAGAAAAAGAGAGAGAGAGAGAGAAAGAAAGGGAGAGAGAAAGGGGGAGAGAGAGAAAGAGAGTAATAAGAACTATGTGAATAATTCTGAGAAGCCAGCATGAAAATGTGTATTAGTGTGGACGTTTTCACTCACTCATGAAACACTGCGCGCCCAGAACACCGAGTTCATTGTCTGAATAAAGTATGAGGGATTCCTTGATGGGCTCCTGAGAGGCAAAAATCACAGTTAGCAAAGCGAACGGAGGCTCGATACGTCATTATAATTTAATACATCTTCATGCCGGTTTGAGCTGAGAAAGTTTTTCCTACTGCAGTGTGCTGCACCATCTCTTCAAGGCTTTTTGCCCCGTTGGGCTGGCCCCTCTCATTCGGCCTAGAAGAACAAAGCAGACAGAGAATACAAAAAAGTGTTCAGAAAAACACAGGATGTCCAATCTGGCTTCGGGCGGCGTAACAAATCCATACAGGCGTTCCAGCATGTTCGTGAAACTGTAACAGGCTCGTCAGCCAGGTACTGACCTCAGAGCAGCTTCTCTGAAGTACTTCATAGCAAAATCTGTCATGTGGTGGTGCTGGAGGTCTAACTCTGAGCCCTGGACTGACCCCTCCTCCGCACTGCGCTCGCTGGCCCTGGAGCCCATGGGCTTGCCGACGCGAGCCCCGCGGCCACCTGGTGGAGCCGAAGAGCCACCAGAGACCCTCATGCTCTTTCTCCTCTCGAGCTGGCGCTCAGCGAAGGTGCTGTGGTAGTCTGGTGGCGCAGAAGGCTGCGTGACATTGGCTGGGAAGAGTCCAGAGCGGCCTCCCGCTGAGCCGAACCTCCAGCCTGCGGAGAACACAGTGCAGCTTATGCAATTCAGGTCCATTCAATGCAATACAACAGAGCAAAAGACTCAATAAATACTCCAGTTATTAATGCAGTATACAGCACTGAGCTGCTACTCATTTCTTCACATTTTACTTTACATTTACTCCAGATTTTCTTGCATTTTCAGTGTGGTCTTGAGGAACAGACTCTCGTTTTCAGTCCAGGCTCTGAACCTGACCAGTTACCTGTTTTTGTTTGATATGAAACACAGTGACCTGTGTATGAATCATTCAAGCAGAATAAAGAGCCTCTAACTGAAGTCCTGAACCAGTGAAGAACCAGGAGCAGATGATTCCAGATGATCAGGCGGTGATCAGTATACTGGTGGTGCTGAATGCTGAGTGGTTGGAGCTCCTTTATCTAGACTCATTGTATCTTTAGGCACTTTGTAGTAAAACATCTTTCCAATTTCTTTCATTTAATTGACTCAATATGTCAAAGATAAAATAGTTTTAAGGCACATTTTATATATATATATAAATATATATTAAAGTAGTGTATTGCACACTCGTATTTTTTAAGTACTGCTGTATGAACAAACGTGCAATAACATTTGGTTTACAAATACTTTAAACTAATAAGGAGCTTTTAAACAGCAGTGTTCCCTTTAACACAGTTATAGTTTAAAAATATTTCTGTAAATCTCAATTTAAACATTAATGCAATCAAATCAAATATAAAACCAAAGCTATTTGCCTCTGCAAGGCGTTCATGTTTTATGTAGTTTACTATAGAAAAACTAGTAACTTTCAGAGTCCAGAGCCCTAATTAGAACATTATAACAGGCACCTTCAAATCAACAGCAAGTTCACATTTATAAACCTGTTCTCTTTTTTCTGAACAGGTTCCAGCAGAAACATTTTTCTTTTATCAGGGAGAAGCAGAATCAGTAGAGAGTCCCTTTTAGAGTGAGGCGGAGTGGTTGAGCGGAAAAAAAAGCAACAAACGTTTAAAATAACAGTAATAAAAGAAACTGCGGTAATATAGAGCTATGGCATTATCAGTACAATGTTTGTAAGGTACTTTGATATTTAAGCTTGCATTTCCAGCACCATAATAAGAAGTCAAGCTTTTTTTTCTGGGGAAATGAGACCAACAGTGTCTCACCTTCCTGGAGCCCATCCATCTGGAGCAGTTTGATGATGTCGCCTCTCTGGAGACTAAGCAGGCTCTTGTCATCTGTCACGTAGCTCTTGATAGCAACAACATACTCCGAGCCCTGAAAAGACGTACAATAAACCATGACCCACTTCTGCTGGATCTGGTCTGGTACACAGACCGTCCCTTTCCAAGAGCTTTCAAAGAAGCTGTGTTCAAAATGAGCTTCCTGTTCAACTGTTTGACACAAAGACTGAAATGTTCACCCGAGGATTCAGTCAGAGGTAACAATCGTTTCCTCCAATTATTAACAATTATCAGCAAGGGGGTGTGATGCAGCAGAAAGCTAAATGTATTAGTCACTGTTGCTGTGCTCAAGTTACAGTAAGGAGAACCATTTTATTATTATTTTTCCTATTTTTGTATAAGAAAATACTTTTTTCTGCCGTTTTGGGGGTAAGACGAATTGTTCATGACCTCCTTGGCCTTTAAAAATGGACTGAGGTTGAAGATTGCGTCTGAATAGGCATGATTTGGCATCTGGGGATTTAGAGGTGGAACCTGGGATTAGAAGATTGACTTGGCCAATGTGTCAATCACACAGGTTTCAGCCGCACACTGTTATTTGTGCTACAGCTTGTCAGAGTGTTGATACATCAGTACTGAGCATCACATCCTTTTTTAAGACAGATTTACTTGATTAATCATGCTCAACTACTATGGAATTATCTGCAGCTCTTCATCATCGTGGACATTATTTTTAAAGCTTCTTAGAAATGATTCGAAACCAAGGAAATTGCTAAATATTTGCATAATATTAGAGGCACCTATGAAAACCTGTGAATTTTTTCACAGCGTGTGATAAATAAAGTATCTTTCTGCCAGTAAAGTGACCTTTAGAACACATGCAAACAAACAAGAAAGCATTAAAAGGTGTCAGATTAGTTCTCTGAGTGTAACAGTATCAGATCAGTTCTGTGTGTAACAGTAGTTGATACTGTGTGAGCTGGTGAGGAGAACATAGGTTCGGTTCCAGGTTCCTCCTCGGTTTGGATTGTGAAACTCCATCAGCAGCTCCTGATTTAATTTAATGAAGGACTGATCGAGTCAAACCCGTTTTCTGATGAAACTACAGTGATACTGAACTCACTGATATATTGAACAGAACATTTATAGCATTATAGCTTTTTAGTTTTATTTAGTATATTTAATCATACTAATGTATACTACCAATCAAAAGTTTGGACACACTTTCTCATTCAACTTTGTTTTTATTATCAGCTACATTGTAGATTAATATCGAAAACATCAGCTATTGCTCTGATGACAGCTTTGCACACTCATGAGGTTCATGAGGAATGACCTGGAACAGGAATTTCTTCCTGAAGAGTTCATTAGTGGAGTTTCTCTCCTTCTTAATGTGCTTGGTCTTAGTTGTGATGGTCGGGTTGGTCCACAGTTAGTGATCGTGTTCCACTACGGTTCTACTGCACATTATGGCAAGAACCACTTAACTAAGTAAAAAAACAACAGTCCATCATTCCCT
>JBBPDB010058273.1:0-10644 GCA_037974465.1 Brachypetersius altus | reverse complement strand
GAGACGGAGCTGCTTTGCCTCTGAGACGGAGCTGCTTTGCCTCTGAGACGGAGCTGCTTTGCCTCTGAGACGGAGCTGCTTTGCCTCTGAGACGGAGCTCCTTTGCCTCTGAGACGGAGCTCCTTTGCCTCTGAGACGGAGCTCCTTTGCCTATATGGGTGAGTGCTTTGCCTCTGCTAGTGTCGTTGAGGTCTGTGCCTCTGGTGTTGCCCATTGCCTTGCCTCATACTAGTCTGTTTTAACCATTAATGTATTTTAACCCTGGACTTTTAAGTGTGAGTGGTTTGTGTGTGTGCAGGATAGTAAGGTGATTTGGTATTTAAGTTTTGGTCTGACCACTGTGTTGTATTTTGTTTGATGTTGATGTATGATTTATTTTTCTAATTTTGTCTTGGTTGCTTTTAGGAGCTGGGTACCTGTGGAGGTGTGGTGGTGCTTTCCTCTGTGTGCTGTGTTCACTCCTGTAGTGTTGACCTCACTGGTGTGTGTGTGTGCACGAGTGTATGTTGGTGCCTTGTGCCGGTCTTTGTGGGCCCACCCTACTGATAGTAAGTCCCAGCTCCTTGTGTTCTTTTGGTTTTGTGTTCCTGGTTATCTTGGGTGTCCAAGTTGTGAATGGTATTCTGTTAAAATGTTTATATTTTAAATAAAATTTATCTTTTGACGGATGGAATTACATCTCCTGCCTCTTAAGTGATGAACTCGTGTGTCCTTCAAATTGGTATATTTGGGTGAAATTCCCAAGGTGGCGTTGTCTGTTTAATTCAATCAGAGTAGTTGTAAACATCTATGGGAGCGTTGCCACATGATGTTGCTTCAGTAGGAGTTTGGCAGAGGCAATAAAAATTAGCTAAGCAAGGGAAGCTAGTAAAGAACATGGCTATATTGCATATTAGAGAAAATGTTGGAGTGTGCTGCAGCTGTTCAGCATGTGGTTGTTGACTACTTCCAACTGCAAAATCTCAGACAAACTTTTTACCCCTCAATGGTGCCTCACCATATATATCATGATCTTTTCCTTCTTTGATGAGTCACCATATTTATTTTTTGATTTGCATTTGACCCAAAAATGGCGCAACCTGTGCACCCCTCATTTCTCCACCAGTGCTGCACCTGCCTACATGTGTCTAGAAACAATCCTCCTTTGACACTGGCATACACTCTGCTTACACCTCCATAGTGTCCCATTCTGTTGGCCATTCTATTGGCATGGCTAAAATAATGGGACACTTTAGAGCAGCCCAAGGTCACAATGACCAACACCAAGCTGGGTTAAGATCATTTTTTGGGTTGTAAGGCAAACTTAACAGTATCCAAATTCTTAGAGAATAGTGGTACCCTCAGCTTTTCTGACAGTTGTGAAAATGTGACTGTCACACTTAAAGGTTCCCCAGGAGTTTGAATGAGTCAACTATATTCATAGCTCTGCCATTTATTTTCAGGGAAAGGCAAACAGACAGTTTTCAGAAGCCCACTTTCACTGTGCTTTCTCCTGTAGTGCCTACAAACAAGCGCTTGCGAAAGCACTTGTGAGCATCAGAACTGGACCATAGAACAAAGAATGAAGGCTGTCTGGTCTGAACCACATTTTCTTTGACATGCAGACAGACAAGTGCATGTTCGTCGCTTACCGGGGAAGAGATGACCTCAGGGTGCACAATGTAAAGAGACAAGACGACAGAGGCAGTGTGATGCTCAGTGCAATGTTCTGCTGGGAAAATGGGGCCCCTGAGTGTTAGCCCCTGGAGTTTCTTGGGTAATCGGAGAAATGTGTATTCATAAAATTAAATACAAATAAACACTTTACAAAGGTTTTGCTGACACTGCCATAGTAGAAAAGTATTGTTTTACATTAAACATTCAGTCACTCACCCATACACACACAATCACACACACACACACTAGATAAAAATGAAGGTGTCAGACTCTGAATGTAGCTGTCTGACAGCGGGTGGCTAGTGGTCCAGTGTATGAATTCTTTGATGGTGTGAAGGGAAGTGGATACTGCTGAGAGGAAACAAATAGCACTTCTGTTTTGGTTTACACTGTTGACTTGACCAGTGCTTGCTGTCATCTTGAAACTCTTAACTAGAGCTACAGTAACGGAGCAGACAGGTGAGGCAGAGAAAAGAAGAAAAACTGAAAAGATGGAGGCACATAAGAGCTTATTTATCTCATTAAAAGCCATTCCAACCTAACATTAAAGTTTAATGTTTGTGACGCAATGTAGTAACTTTCTGTAGCACAGGTATTATCATTTACAGCATTTAGCTGACGCTCTTCTCCAGAGCGACATACATCAGTGCTGAAAAACAGCTTAAATCCATGTCAACTCTTTAACCGAAATACTGCACATTCGGTGCATCTATACAACATCTGTCAAATAATTAGCCAACACCTATCAAACAATACATAAGCTATAGAGAACAACAACATAAGCTATAGAGAAGTCAAGGGAAGGGAAAGGATTTTTTTTTTAAATAAGTAAGCATAAGTAGAATATGCATATAGTTAGTCACCAAGGTGCTTCTTGAAGATGTGGGTCTTCAGGCAAAGGACTCCAAAGATTCAGAAGGGGGAGTTCATTCCACCACTGGGAAGCCAAGACTGAGAAGAGTCTTTAAGCCCTGAGAGGAAGAGAAGTGGTGACTGTTCAGGGTAAGGTTAGGGTTAGTGTTAGGTTAAGGTAAGGAATCAACTCATTATCTCCTACTGTGCCCCAGTCACCAGTTACTGCTGATACTGGTGATGTTATGCAGTGTACATTAAAATACATAGGGTAGTGAAGCATTGTCCTAGCATGGAAAAACTCCTAAATTGTGATCGCAGTACGTATTTTGATTAAATTGTATTTCGTGATAGCTGCACGGAAAGCCGTGAGACAGAGCTTTTAGATTGTTTTCTGATAATGAATCATTTTTGTAGTGTGAATAATTTTTCTCCCCTGTAATGAAAATAACAAGCTAGTTACTATATTACAGTGCTTCCTTGTAGTTATGTACTGTATGTTAGCTGTTTGGCCATCTGCATCTCAACAGGCACTAGTGCAACACTTCTAGTGCACAGGAAGGCATGTTTAACATAGTAAAAGAAAATCATAACTGTGGCATAGACAGGGATGGGGATAGGGTAACAAGTCCTCTTCCATGTTTAAAGAGGGATGAATCGTGAATCCACCCAATAATTCACGTTTAAGACATCTGGACAGATGTATTCACAAGCACTGTGAGTAATGTGCCCTGATGAGTCACCAACAAAACAGGGGATTTGATTTGTGCAAAAATACATGGTGTTCTTCACACGCATGTACATCTGATTTGTAACTGTTTTTTCAGTGGTCAAAGCTTGTGCCTCCATTTATCCAACCTGTAAACTGCCAATGTTTTTAACAGTATGCTGTGATTGAGTTATATTGTTAAATTTGAACTAAATATATTGTTCAAATCATTTTGTTTTAGACAGCTAGGACTTGTTTAGGACTTAAGTGTTTTCAGTTTAAATCAAGATTTTTCATCATATCAAGCACCTGATCACAAAAGATGCACTGGAAATGCAGTCCATATACAGTTTGTATGTTTACTGTAGGAGACCAAACAGCTGGAGTGAATGCTACAGCCTTGTTTGTTTGTATTTTTTCTTTGTTAAACCTAGACAAAAAGATCTAAGATGCCTGCATGACTCTTTAGTATGGAAGAGTTTGGATGAAAGAGTTGTGTAGTGCCTGGCTGACACTGATTTTTGATATTTGATAGACGAAGCATTAGAGTGCTGTTCTAGCCCTGTCTAGCCCTGCTGTTCAGCTCTATCTTTCTCAGTCCTATGTTAGATCAAAGATCTGTGCAGTTATGGGAAGGAAGCCTGATATTAAAACTTCAGAGTGTAAGAAGGTGATTTAACACACAGACAAACAGACACTATTGTTCTTGTAACCAGATTAGTGTGGTTCTGATTAGAGGAACTTTGTTCAGCATTTGTTTAAGTATATTATTATAGCAATTTGAAGGTTTGTAGTTCAGAATATTGTGTGTATTCAGTAACAGTGAAGCTGCACATTTCTAATATGATGTATATCCTATTAGGGCAGCTGGTGGCCTAGTGGTTAGGGCATTCACCCTGTGATTAGAAAGTCGTGGGTTCAATTCCCAAGACTGCTAGTGGCGCCTGTAAAGTTCTCTCGAGCTAGGAACTGTCCCCACGTGCTGCTCCCTGTGTGTGGGGTTCCTGGTTGGGTTGAATGCAGTGGAAGAATTTTGTGCTGTTCACACTGTGTGTTTTTATGTATAACAGAATGGTCACTTTCACTATTTAACACTCATAATTAGCATCCAACACTCAATATATGATGAGTCAGGTGCTATGACCAGTGGCCCCTCTCCCCACCCCTCAAAGTTTAAATGAAAGCTATGCCACTTGGCCCGAATGTCCCTTTAAGTTCCAAGGATGAATGTAAAGATGCCAGTATGTCTTGGAAGTTGCAAAAGCAACCTCTTTTTCAGGCATTTTGCCAGAAACTACTTGCTGCCTGCTGTGCATTCTCTGAGTGTTAGAGGGTAACAGCTGCTTACATCTGCAAGATCCTGCCTGGGGACTTTTTTACACTTTATTTGACTTTATTTGACTTTCTACAACAAACACTAAGGATTTAGGGGAAACCGATTACATTAAACATGGGTACACAAGTATGAGTTTACAAAGACAAAAACACCAAAGAAGCACAGCCTAATAAGATTGTTGTACAAGAGCTCCTTGGTAAAGACAATCCATATACAGTAGAACCTATAGAATCTATAAATGATTCTTTGGTTTTATAATTGTTTTTTAGAATTTTGTAAACTGTTCTCTATATAATCTATTTTAAAACTGGTTCTATACAGCACCAAATAGAATTCTGCATATGATACAGCTAATACAAGTCATCAGCGCAGAAGGCTAAATTTACAGTTGTAAGACATTGAAAAAGCTGGTGAAGAACAAGGGATCAGTGTTATGAGGTGGAACAATGTGGACATGATACTCTACTTCTTCTCTCATTTCCTCAAGTTCAGAGAATTGTATGGCATACTCTTGAAGGTACTATACTCCAGAGCAGAGCATACTGTTACTGTCATAATAAACCTTGTATGTTCAAAATGGTACGCTTCAAGAAAATAAATGCTAAAAATATTTGTTTGTAGCCAGATGTTACTTTAAGTCATTTTCTAGGTTCAGTTAAAAGGGCGCAGATGTGCTTTTGACATTAATGGAGACACAAAAGTGCACTGTCAAAGCAAAGACAATAGTGTCTGAAACAGAAACCTGTATAATATACCTAGCCCAGCTTTTCCTGTTCATAAACATGTTGAGGAAACAAGTAAGGAGGAAGTGTGAGGAAGAAGCAGTGATGTTAACAATCAGCAACAGAGAATGTTTGTTCTCTGTCAGTCATACTTTATTTTGATGGTCCCCTACAGCTTCTCCACAAATGCTGCAATAGTTAACAAACGTTCGGGCAAAACTCAGATTATCACGCCAGTTTTGGTTAAGAATATCCCCAGCTGTTAAGCTTTAGTCCCAGTTCCCAGTCTTAGCAGCCCAAGACTACATTTTTGTGCATCTTTTTGTTGAGAAATGTGATTCAACTCAATAGCTCTATCAGGTGTGTATATTGGGAGAACACAAAATGGTGTATAGGGTGACCAGGTCTGAATTCAGACTCCCCTGGGATAAGATTACCGGTAGGTTTAGGCTATAACCAAAGTCATCCAGGGTTGGGTTTCCCAAATGATTCTTAAGTAGTAACGAAGTAGAACGAACATCACACTAAATATTTGCTCCCTCTACGTGATATTAATACTATGAGGGGTTTTAAGTGAAATGCCCCGATGTAGGGAATCACATAGTTAGTTCTGACAGCACAGTCTGGTTGGTTCTACCCTACTAAGCTACTCTATGATTAAAAACACTATGTTATCACATCATATACATGAAGTATTCAGCACTAAGTAACAATTTTACATTGCAGCTAAATGAAGCAAATCAGAACAGCATATAAAAAACTAAAACACATTAGATTAAAACACTTTTATAAAAATAATATTTGAATTGCAGTTAAATATGGTCAGATTTCTGAAGATGATTGTGAGAGCTTCTCATTACCAACCTGTGCTTCCCCTTTAACATGCTTTTCATCTGGCTCTTAATAAACAGGACTCAGAGCTGAAAAGAATACACTTTAGCAAGCAATATGGGCTGTGAAATACAGACTGGCTGGAACAAACCACATTCAGGTTGATCAGGCAAGTATTTAAAGAACAGAGCTTGAACTTGATATAATAACAGATTCATGATTACGTGTAACGTAAAACGCTGCTCTACTTTTTCAGGGGTCGGAATGATTCATTTGAAAGCATGTTTTATTCAATATTCAGGGATTCTTTACCTCATTTTTAATCTATTTTGCAAACTTGTAGAGCCCAGAGAATAAAATGGGTGATGTCTGTTATCACGAATAAAATCAGCTGAGATTTGGCCACAGGCACAAGCTGAAGAATATTTGCCATAATTCAATTCAATTCAATATTATTTTATTTATACAGCATTTTTTATAAGTTGTCACACAGCAGCTTTACAGAGTCCAGGTCTGAGCCCCTAGTGAGCAAAACAGAGCTGACAGGGGTGGGGAAAAAAACTCCCTAAGCTGGAGGAAGAAACCTCTGTAGGAACCAACACTCAAAAGGGGAACCCATTCTTCTCTGGTTGATCCAGAGAGAGTGAGAAAGAGTCTCCATGGAAATAACTAACAAGAGAAGGCCTACATGAACAAACATATTGGCCATCTACGGCTAACAGAGTCGGTACAACTAAGAGTCAACAAAGGTAGATTTTGTTGAAATAGAAGTTTGAGAGACTCTAGTCCACAGCAACAGGAAAAGTAATCTCTGCAGGGGCATTAAACAGCAGATGCCCTTGGATGGGGAAGGACACATGGGATGTTGTAAGCAGCTGAACCAGTCAAGGACATTTTGGCACGGGGCCCCAGCGATTGCAGACCCAATAGTGGTCAGTCAGGCTAGACGAATGTGAGCAGTTTCCCTCCCAGAAAATAAATTATTTCTGAGCAGAGATATTTCTGTTTAAGTAAATGTAAAGACTCCAGCATACATTGCTAAAGGGCAGAGCTGAGGGGTAAGATAGACATGAGAGCACCCTGAAACCCTGGTGCACCTCCACTCTACCATCAACAAACCCGAGTGTAGTAAACTCGTATGCCGATACTTTTGCCTCCTCACTTTCAGAGTTTAATTCTCTGTACCCACCACCTCCCAGCTCTACACCCTTCATCTAACAGAAAAAAATAATTACAGAAAACCTAAAACAAACGAGCAGGTTTTCAGCCTGGACTTGAAAATTGAGATTGTTCCTTCCACAGCTGGTGAACTTTAAATGAAAATGTTTTCATAGTAAGAGATAAGTTCACTGAGGTATTCGGGTGCAAGGCCATTCAAGTGTCACGGAGGCAGTCAAGAAATGCTGTGAAGAATAGCCCAGGTGTAGTATGGTGGAATGCCCAAACGCGGACACAAACGAGCGAGTTGTTAAGCCACGGCTTTTATTTTGAGAATGCTCCGGATAGAAGTAGAGATTTTCACCAGGAAACCTGCTTTCTCAAACAGGTATACAAACAGGTATACACAGACAGGTATACAAACGGTTCCAGAGAACCAGGTTACTCAAGTTAATTGAATTGAGTCAAGAGGAGATATGGTCCAACATGAATTAAATGTGTGGTGCAGAGGAAAACCTGTTTATATACCTACGTGAATCAATTCTGCTGCCTGATGACCTGTTGCGTGTGACAGGACCAGCACCAGGCGGACCCGGTTGTGAGGATACCCAACAACGGTAGTCCTGGATGACTGCATTGTCCAGGATGAACCGACCAGGAACCCAAGACCGTTCCTCCGGTACGTAGCCCTGCCAGTCAATGATATACTGGGTGCCACGGCCCCAGCGTCGCGAGTTGAGGATTTGCCGAACAGTGTAAGCAGATGAGGTAGTGAGTCCAGGAGAGCTGACGGTCAGCCACAAAGCATCAGAGGAAGCGCTCAGCTGTTGGTTGGCGTGTTCCATTTGGCCATTGGTCTTTGGATGGTACCCAGAGGACAGGCTGGTGGAGACATCAACCAGACAGCAGAAGGCACGCCAGAACTTGACTGTGAACTGGGGCCCTCTGTCCGAGACAATGTCTATGGGGAACCCATGCAATCGGACTATGTGTTTGAGTACCGTCAAACTGCTCGAAGAAGAGATCCCACCATGCCTGTCTGATGGCCAACAACTCACAGTCTCCTACTCCGTAATGCTGCTGTATGGGGTTAAATTTTCTAGAAAAGAAGCTGCATGGATGCAGCTTCTGCCATTAAAGAAAACAGACAGATGCAAGGTAGTACCGTGCCTGGCTGGAGATTGATGGCCAGGTCATACAGGCGATGCAGAGGTAGATGGATGGCTCAGCGTTTACTGAAGACCTCTGCCAGGGTACAGGATGGGAATGGTCTCCAAGTCAATATCGGGGGGCTCAGACTCCCCTGAACATGTCTCAGCCTTAGCCCGGAGCCAGAGCTCCTGACAGGTCGGACCCCAGTGGAGGATATGGTGAATGGCCCTGAAGATGAGAGGATCATGAGTCAGGGGTGACCCAGGATGATGGGTGGAGAGATGACTTTAGTGACGAAGAAAGTGATTTCCTCTATGTGGTCGCCAATAGTCAGAGCAGATGGCTTGGTGGTGATTGGGGGAAGCACAATAGGAACAGAGGCCCTCACGTGCCTTATCTGCTGCCGATAGGAAGGTGCATCCTATGGGTTCCCCAGCTCCTGAAGAGTGGGCTTCTGGGGCAGGTGGAGGTGAGATGCAGTGGAGGAAGCAGCAAATGGACTCTCTGATGTTTATGTACGGGAAGTAGACACAAATGGTGGAGCATGCTAATGGGACCATCCCTTCCAGGGTCTCGGGAAGCTCGCGCACAGCCAACCCACCCTTGAGGCAGGAAGTGAGGCCTTCATACTAATCTGTGCGCAGAGCCGCGTCGCTCCACTTAGTCAGGTCAGTCAGAGTGCGAAATTCTGCAGTGTACTTACTCACACTGTGATCTCCCTGTCTCTGGTGGTATAATCAGAAGTCGACCTCCACCTCGCTCTCTGGGTGTTAAAAGGTGGCTTTGAGTTCTCTGGTGAAGTCGGGATAAGAGAACGCCAGGTCGTGGTTGGACTGCTGCATGCCCCGTAAGAAGTGAGATGAGTAGGGCGATCCTGCTCCTGTCTGATGGATATTGGGCATGCTGGGACTTAAATATGAGGGAGTGATTAGTTAGTAACATTTGACATCAGAACCATCCCATTTATTTGGAAGTGAGATTTTAGGTATGTTGGATTTGGGGGGAGATTGGACAGAATCGTAGGAGGATGATTCCTCAGCAAGTCATCGTAAACTTGCAGCATGGCGACAGCCTCCGCATGGATATTCTCCATCTCATGCTTAAGGGCTTACTGTGGGACCAGACATTCTGTCATGGAGGTAAACAAAAAATGCTGTGAAGAACAGCCCAGGTGTATTTTGGTGGAAAGCCCAAACGCAGACACAAACGAGTGAGCTGGTAAGCCAAGCGATTTATTCTGAGAACGCTCTGGATCGGAGTAGAGATTTCAACCAGTTTCTCTACAATGAATCATTTTATACCACACAACCCTGAAGGACTCAACAGCTGAATTATGCAGTAAGTTTGAAACACCAGTGGAATTCCCCTTTGAGTTTGAGCCTGGGAGGTTTCAAGGGAGTTATATCTGATGAATGTGTAGTTAAAGAAATGTGTAGTCTACAGTGAACAGACCATGAATACTCACAAAGCCCCAACCCAGACCCGTGGCCTCAGCTTATATAGAACAAAGAAGGGGATATGAATATTAAACTGATGGGGACAAAGATGCTGGAAAGAGAACACTAGGCATGGTCTTGATTCTGAAAGGAACAGTTCAACTTTAATGAGCTTCTGCTCCGCTCCATGTGAGATGAAGAACACTCAGGCTAAGAATGAGCACATCGACAATATTTATCACTAAATAAAATAATTATTTCTTTTTTCCAGGGGGCTTTAAAGTGAAGGGAAAATTACTTTCCATACACTATGGAGATACATACTGTGCACATGTAATTAGGTTTAGCAGGTTAAATTTTTTTTTATTTTTTTTTTTAGATTTTGTTTCCATTTTAGTGTGGGCTGTTTTAAAGCCATGGGATTCTTCTGTTAGTATGAAAAATGGCATTGCCACAGTGTACCACTGGGGAAAGTTGTGGATTGAACCACTTGAAGGTGCTCCTGCCAGTGCATTAGCAAGACTTCATGATCTTATACTGTTTCATGATCTTATACTAAGTTTTTAAAGAGCAATCTTTATACACTAATGTCCTCTAAAGGAAATCTTATGATCAGGGTCGATTTCCTTCAGAAGATTAGCATCGGTTACAGCTCCTGTTTTGTTTTCTATTGTGTTGTTATAATACATTATAATACATTAGCTTATTGAGTAGACATGCAACGGTACAGGTATCCCACGGTACGGTACGTATCTCGGTATTTGGGTCACGGTTTCGGTTCGGTTTCGGTAC
>JBBPDB010058262.1:0-10644 GCA_037974465.1 Brachypetersius altus | reverse complement strand
TCATTCCATATATTCAAACTTCATTCCATATATTCAGACTTTCATTCCATATATTCAAACTTCATTCCATATATTCAGACTTCAGTAATTATATATATATTTTTTTTCCTAAACGGCTTGCCATAATCTATCTATCTATCTATCTATCTATATAGATGAATAGATAGATATATATACATACACACATGTACATGTGGATGGACAGATAGACAGGCAAGGATAGACAGATGGACTATACATCTACTAATATTACACAGAAGTCTATATTCATATATGCACATATGTAAACATTTTCTCTCTGAGTGAGTATGCGTGTGAGTGTGCGCTGCTATTCTGTGGTTCTATATTCAGTGTGTTTACTGTGTTGGTTCATCTTTCCTGTAAACATCTGGATGGTGATGAGAGCTGGAGAAGATCCTGCTGGGCTCATTTAAAGCTCATTCACACACACAAACAGTTCTTCGTGGGTTCTTCAGAAAAGAGGGTAGTTTTATATACAACCATGAGTCAAACAGTGATTCTTTGCCTGTCTGTGATAAATATTGTAGATTGTTCTTTTTAATAACCTTTTAAGAATGACACACCAAAGTGAGTTTTTTCTTAATTTTTAGTTAAGTATGTAGAGAAGAACCATATAAGCATTCAAATGGAGTTGTACTGGTTATGTATTTGTAACCATTGCCTTTACCAGAACCTTAAAGCGCCACCCACAAACTTTTTGAGTAGAACCATTTTGAATGGAACAATTTTACAAGGAACAATTATAACAAATATAGAACAATTTGAAAAGGAACCACATAAAAGAGGTTCTTGATCACAGTGAAGAACCATTTGACAGAGCAGAGATTGATAACATTGCTTCTGTTGGGTTGTGATTCTGTTGGGTTCTAAATGAGTATCTTTGAAGTATTAAAAAGGTATTTAATTTATAACAATAGAGAAATAAGGTTTGGTGCTAGAACCATTTTAAAAATGTTTTTTAAAGAAATGCATAGAATAGGTTCTAGATACCGTTGTCTTTTAGAACCCATGAGGAACCTACATTTTAAAGGTTACACTTTAGACAATTAAGGGACAACAGTTCTTTAGAGTGAAATGTTTTTGATTCCTTATAGAACCTTTCAGTGTGTGGTTTTTTTAAGGGGCTCAGAAGAGTCCAACAACGGCTTAAGGAACCGAGTAGAAATCTGGAACAGAACCTGTGTTCTCCTCACCAGATCACTACTTTTTTTTTAAACAAACCTTGATATTTTTTACTGCTTTCTTGTTAGTTTGCATTTACTCTAATGTTGACTTTGCTGGCAGAGGAAAATGACTTTAAACAAGTTGCACAGGTTCTCAAGTCGTTTGCAAACAACTGTATATAAAGGGGGAATAATCTATTCGGTTGGTATTACGTGTGGGAAGCAGGGTTGGGGAGGTGGTTGGTGGCGGGTTGTAGAGGTGGTTGGTTGGTGGGGAAGGTTGGGGAGGTGGTTGGTGGTGGGTTGTGGAGGTGGTTGGTGGCAGGTTGTGGAGGTGGTTGGTTGGTGGGGAAGGTTGGGGAGGTGGTTGGTGGTGGGTTGTGGAGGTGGTTGGTTGGTGGGGAAGGTTGGGGAGGTGGTTGGTGGGGAAGGTGGGGGAGGTGGTGGGTGGCGGGGTGGGGAGGTGGTTGGTTGGTGGGGAAGGTTGGGGAGGTGGTTGGTGGCGGGGTGGGGAAGTGGTTGGTTGGTGGGGGAGGTGAAGAGGTTAAAGCAGGGGTGTCCAACTCTGGTCCTAGAGGGCCGGTGTTTAATGGTGGTTCTCCTCAAACACGTTCACTAAACCTGACAATTAACTATTGAGGTGAACCAGGTGTTTCTGATCAGGGAAATCACCAAAATGTGCTGGACCATGGCCCTCCAGGACCGTAGTTGGATATCCCTGGGTAAGGAGTTGGTTGCTGGGGGGGTTTGGGGAGGGTTGGAAGGTGGTTGGTGGGGAAGGCCTGTTGGAGGGGGGATTTGGGGAGGTGGTTTGTGGAGAGGGTTGTTTCGTGGGGTAAAGGTGGGTCTATTTGGGTGGAATGATGTCACATCTCATCCTGTTGTGTCCATACTGACAGTCCGTCTCCTTGCAGGCTGATTTCACAGCTCACATCTGAGGCCTCTGCTCAGGAACGGCTTGGTGAAAATGGAGCTCCTGATTGGATCTCTGTGGCAGATCAGCATGGTTCTCACGCTCGCGGCCTCTGGGACTCAGGTATGACTCTAGCTCCTTTAGATTCTGCATCCGTAGACTGGGGTTCATTACCATGGCATTCCAGTCATTAATGTGTGTTTGGACTCAAAACTCACTCATACTAATAAGAAGGTGTTTGACCTTCTGCCCTTCTGTCACATAACTTCTGTTGTATAACACACAGGGAACATTGAAGTATCCCGTTAATATGCCTGGCAGTGAGTCTGTTAGTTCGTTAAAATTAATGGGATTGCATCACTTTACAATGTGTGTAACTGTTTTTTCAAACCTTAGGACCTGGGCCCTTTTATAACAGCTAACTATGATGAATGATAGTAAATGGGCCCTTTAGTTACATTTAGATTTCATTCATTTTAGTTCACTGCTATTAAAGAGCAAAAGTCTATCATTTATCTACGTTCAGTGTTATTACAGTGCAGATATGTTCTCTATCATTCATCTTGGTTCACTGTTGTTAAAGAGCAGATATCCTATAATATATCTTAGCTGTCTTTAATTAAAGGGCAGATATCCTATCATTCATCTTGGTTCACTGTTATTTTCCTATCATTCATCTTAGTTCACTGTCATTAAAGGGCAAATATCCCATCATTCATCTTGGTTCACTGTTATTAAAGGGCAGACATCCTATCATATACCGTAGTTCACATTTATTTAAGGGTAGATATCCTATCTTTCATATTGGTTCACTTTATCCTGCATCTTCTTGTATTTTTGTAGGTTGACTTGTGGCATTTGTTCATTCATTTTTTAACATAAATAGTAGGTATATGGTATATGTAGGTGTGTCGTTTTTTGTGACATCACAAAAACAATGGTTTCAAAACTGGACATGATATGTTTTCAAATTTGAACAGTGTTTACAGTGTCTTTCTGTAAATTTCCTCATTACTACTTCTGTGATCCTCCATAATACACATGGAAGTTCGAAGATTCCCTTTAAAATCTGTGGCGGTGAGCCAATTAGTGATGTACGGGATTGCATCACTTTTCAATGTGCCGTATCTGTTGTAACTCTCGAGGCTTGAGAAATGATCAGTCTGCGACGAAGTTTCCCTTCGGGGCACTACATTGGGTGGAGTTTGAAATGATCTGCACACATTTTCACCACATTTCATCACTTATAGGCTGCATGTGTGACTTTACATTGGTGTGTAATTCCCACAGCAAAACTGTGTCATCTCACATAAATATCATCTTCAAAGTTCCCTTTTATGAAAGAGCAGATATCCTATAATTCATCTTAGTTCACTTTTATTAAAGGCTGGATGTCTCATCGTTCATCTTAGTTAACCTTTATTAAAGTGCAGATATCCTGTCATTCAGGAACATCTAAGGGTACGGGCTCTTTAATGAAAAATAACTAAGATGAATGATTAGAAATGGGGCCTTTAATTAGTTTTATTCATCTTAGCTAATTTTTATTAAAGGGTAGATCTCCTGTCATTCATATTAGTTAACTTTTATTAAAGGGCCCATCATAAATCTTATCATAAATGGTCTAAACGCTGTGTTGTAGCCTGAATACACGAACATGTATATGTAAATGTTTGTGACCTCACAAAAACAACACTTTCAAAACAGCATTTTCATAACTTCCATATATTGGCTGTTTGCACTGGTAATTGCACATTGCAACGTTTTAACAGTGCTTCCATAATATATTGAACTATGAAAGGTTATTTCATACCATGGACTCTTTAAAATGTGTTGAGATGTGGGTGATCATGAAAAAGTTTCAGAATGTGAATTATTATCCAGTCTGTTCTGTTGAGAGTGACTTGACAAAAGCGCCTCAGTATCTTTTTCACCTGATTTCTCTCTTGAAATGTAGTATTGACTGACAGTGCATCAGTCTGGAAGCTCATTCTGGATCTGGACTGCTGTTCTGATAGCAGATTACTGTATAGAGTTTCTGGCCCAGCGCTGTGCTGCGTGTTCGGAGGACCGGTTGAATGTCGTCTGTTTTTATGCGACACAGGACACTGGAGCCAGTTATATATAGAGCGCAGTGAGGAGCTTAATGGAGGAGTTGGCATGTACATGAATGCGGGTCTAATCTGTGACAATAGGCAGCCGAGGGCCACTCGGTAATGGCAATTTGCACCGCCGGATGGCCAAATTCTCTTTGTCCAACACTGCTGGGTCGTATACGGAAATAGCAGCTGAAACCCGAGGCCTTTCTTTGCGTACCTGGGTGGAGTTTGGCCTGATAGAGTGGAGGGACAGAGGGTTGGTGGCCAAAAGCAGGTAGTTTTGTGCAAGTGTTTTTGATCCATAAGAAAGTTGCTTATTCTACAACTGCACAGACATACAAAGACAACAACAATATAAGACATGAATTAAGTTCCAAATAACTCTATAATGAATACACTATGCATGATGATTGCTATTTGTATATTAAAACGCAAAGGAACTGGTGTTTTCTATCTAAGCATATTACATTTACAGCATTTATCAGACGCTTTTTATCCAAAGCGACTTCCATTCTCTAATTACAGGGGCCAGTCTCCCTGGAGCAACTTGGGGTTAAGGGTCTTGCTCAGGGACCCAGTGGTGGTGCTGAAGGTAGAATTCGAACCCATGACCTCTTGGTATCCAAGAGCTACCCACTGAGCTACCTTCACCTCCACCATTAGAGGACTAATACTCTAGTCCTACTCTTTTAGACACCTCCAAAGCAATAGAGGTGGGAGGAAAAATTGATATAGCGTAGCATCGTAATTTTCTTTTAGTCACAATATTATATCGATGCAGAAGCATCAAGTATTCATATTTACATATTAAATATTATGCATATATTTGCTTCAAACTGTTTTATTTTGATATGTATATTAGTCTGATGGCATTGCTTCTGAAGTCCACAAGGGGGTGCAAAACTTTTGTGAAAATGGGACGGGAGTAGCTGAGATGTCTGCTTTACATTTGTCGAATCGTAATATCACGTTATAGAACACAATACCATCACAACGTGTCAACACTTTTGTAGAGGTTTTAAGACCATATGAACATTACAGAACATGATAAGGTAAAAATAAATTCTGCGTAATTGTTCACAGCGGTGGGGAATGGAACCAGACATCTGCTCCTAAAAACTCCCTCCCAAAAATTGTTTCGTGAAATGATTATGGTTATACGCCGCCTGATGCCTGAGACATGGTTTTACTTGAGTTTTGAAGCATTTTAACTTCCATATATTGGCTGTTTGAACTAGTATTGGCACGTTGTAACATTTTAACAGTGCTTCCACAATAAATTGAACTATTTTTGTATTTTAAGGTTATTTCATGCCATGAACTCTTTCAAATGTGTTGAGATGTGGGTGATCATGAGAATGTGAAACTGTTTCAGAATGTGAATTATTATCCAGTCTGTTGTGTTGAGAGTGACTTGACAAAAGTATCTTTTTCACCTGATTTTTCTCTTGAAATGTGGGGGAATGGAACCAGACCTCCCAAAAAATGTTTTGTGAAATGATTATGGTTACACACCGCTTGAGACGTTGTTTTACCTGAGTTTTGACGGTTTTGGTCATAAAACTCAATCCATTCGTGGTGGAAGGATACATGCAGTTTGTGAGGCCTAATAGTTCCCAAAGATATGTGTTTTAGTTCAGAATCACTCTTTTACCATCATCAACATCCATACAAACACTCTGGAGCTTCACTGGGGGCTGATAGTGAAGGATATTTGTATTGGAGAGGGTTGGTTTCATTCACCTCCACTTTAAAGTAATCTAAAACCCACACTGACTGTGTTTTTAATGAATTCCTCTTTTAATAAATTCCCTTTGAAGTGTGATTCATTTTGTTCGCTGACCATTGAAACTCCTCTGGTGTAGCGGCAGCACAGGCATGCGAATCAGCCCTGGGTTGAGTTTCTGTTGAAGACCTTTGTCGCGGTCATCTTTTTTCCCCACTGCTTTGGATTCCCAGGCATTTGGCGAATGTCACTCTGAATTTCAGATCCTGTGTCTGTGTGTGAGATGTATGGGAATCTTTTGACAGGAAGTCTGATGAGACAGTCCATCCCAATTCATCACATAAATGCTGCGCTGACCCACGCAGTCATCAGTCTTGGAGAGAACATGCTCTTTTAGCATAAATCGAAGCTCCGGCATGGAATTACATAGGCCTTTCCTCCCGTGCCGTAATCTTTAGCAATAATATTTGTTCAGGGAGCTAAACATTTTTGGATGATTTATTGCGCGTGTGGAGGCTAAAGCTGAATGAAACAGGTGTTCGGCCTTTTCTGTATGAAAGCTGCTTCCACACACACACACACACACACACACACACACACACACATACACACACACACACACACACTCCTACTGGACAGTTCTTATGAGATACACCTGTGGTTTTGGAGTAGGGGGTTTCTTTGAGCTCTATAGATTTAGGTGGGGATGGGGGATCTCGTGTGTGTGGAATGATGATGAGTTTCAGGCTGTGTGTTAAATCCCTGGACTCAAGTACCTTTTATAGCGACATGCTAAAGATACTCATGGCTTAGGTATAGATGAAAGACATGAAGACCCGAAGCATCCGCACATTCCTACAAAACTCTCAGGCATAAAAACTGTCTATACCCTTAGACTTAACGGGCCCATATCACGTAAAACTGAATTCTCCTTAATACTTAACCTTTAGAACGTAAATGGCATGGATTCATGCTGGAGGTGCAAAATAACTTCTTTTATGGAAGTTCCCCTGGTTTGTGTCGATGCCTGATATGTCAGATGTCACACTGAGTTTTGTTTGTTGTTCCATGTCAAGTAGAACCAAAGTTACTGTAATTTAAAAACATGTAATAGAAATAATCGCTCCTGGGGTTTAAAATGCCCACATTTCTTTTATTTTACATCTTCGAAGCAAACAGAAAAAACACAAGATCTTTGAGCCTTCAGGATAGTCCCCGGCCACAAGAGGGAGTTGAAAAGGAGGGGGGGTCTGGAGAGCGGCTGAATAGCATAGCAGCAACTGTTTTTATTAGTTCAAATTACATTTTACTGATTCGCTCTAAGGGTTAATCAATTCAATGTTAAAATGCAGAGTTTTTTAAAACTCTGTTACAATCCAAAACACACAATTCAGTTCCTATACATGAACATTTAACTACAAAAACAGCTCCTTTAGAATTCACTGTTTGTCTCAAAACACAGTTAATTTACAGATAACTGCCTATAACCTACAGCAACACAACACTGGTTATTAATGTTAAAGGCATCATAGGACTTTTAGCCTGGACTGCTTTTTGAATAAGGCACAGTTCAGTGTGGCCAATCAGAACAGGGGTCATTTACATGCAATAGTCTTAAAGGAACAGTAACAAAACAGGGCTGTATAATTCTAAAATATTGCAAGAGGATGGAAAATGTTCAAATGAAAATGCGCTAATTCTGTATTTTGGTTTATTAAATCTCATACATTCCATACATGTGCACACATCATTTTTATAAATCCCCTGATCAACAGCACTGGAGCAGCCGTACAACTGCAGGGGTGTCTGTGATACAGAACTGATCCATCAGTACCTGACATCACTAGTACTCTCGAGGCTGCTGTCAAATCCTCACAGCTATTCTCCAACATCAGTACCTGACATCACTAGTACTCTCGTGGCTGAATGCTATCAAATGGTCACAGAGATATTTCAATAGCAGTATCTAAACTCACTAATGCTCTCAAGGCTGCACTCAAATCCTCACCGCAATGTTCCAACATCTAGCTTTCCCAGAGGAGCCTCTCGCAGTCATAGTTCAAATGCATCCTCCTGTAACTGCCATTAGTCCCCCTTCACAAATGTAAATGTCTACCCAATCCCATAGACAAACACCCACCCCAGTACCCACATAACCCCATGGTTGAACAACATAAATGCCTCTTCACCCTTATAGACACACGCAAACGCCCATCATTGGACAACAACTGTATACCTTAGTGTTCCCCGCCAAACATGAATGTCCACCTATTAGACACATGCAGCCTCCCCATCACTGGACAACAACAGCAGACTTACTCCTCCCCACTCCATTGATGAACGTAAAAGTCCCATCTCCCACCCCTCTTGGGGAACAACAGTAAACCTAACCCTCCCCACCTTCAACAATAACCCTTCACCCCTTCAACAATATCCACCCCATCAACAATATCCCTCCACCCAAAGACAAACACCAACATCTGCAAACCTCAACCCCCCATCAACCAACATAAATGTCCACCCACCCCTGTAGACACAGTCAAACACTCCTCCCACTGGTCTACAACCATCCCCCCACCCAACAACATCCCTTCACCTTCACAGACACCCAAAAACAGACAAACACCCACATAGTTCAACATCTGCAAACCTCAACCCCCTTCTCCTGTCAACAAATGTAAATGTTCACCCACTCCATGTAGACAGACACTAACCCTCCCCACTGCTCTACAACCACAAACCTCACTCCCACACCCCGTCAACAAACAAAAAAACTCCACTTCCCCACCCTCATCCCCACAGACAGCCACTAACACTCCCCGTTGCTCTGTAACCACAACCTCCCCGTTCCCCCAGGTTGAAACTCTACCTTATTTTCAAAGGCTGATGTTGACAGGTATGTAAACCAGTCGTCTGTAACTTCATTATTGAGTAAACCCTTCACCTTCTTCTTCTTTTGCTCTGACAGTCTGTTCTTCATCTTCCTGAAATCCTCTCATAGGATTTCTGTCAGAAACATCATTTAAGAAGAAAGAAGGAGTTTGACTTGAGTGTGTATGTTGACAGTGGCAAATCAGGGACTCTGGGACGTTAATTCATGCCTGACTTGCTCCGTGGATTATGGCAAGCAGATGTTGGATTAGCTTCACGCCTGATAGCGTTTTATTGGCTGGTCTTTTCGAAGACCTTTTATGCCATTTAGGGCTTCATCTCAAGCCGTTCAGAGTTTTTCTTTTGGTGACTAGAGAAGTGTGTGAGGTGGATATTTCAAAACAACCCCTGTGCCTGCCCTGGACAGGGTCATTACACACTGATGGGCCTTCATAAGGCCACGTTACACCTGTATAAGCTTTTCATGACTGCTGATTGTGCATGTCTTAGACATCTATATTAATTGTTGAAAATCATTTTTCTTAGCGCTTGATAATGTTTGCTATGCAAAAAGAAAAAAAATTCAAACATTGCACATTTTTGTTTGTGAAAAGTAGTTCATAGCAGTAAAATCACTATTTACTATAGTATGTAATTTGTATTTATTGTTAATTATTATTATTATATTAATAAATCTAAACAGTTTCCAAATATTCTTTTTGGTGGAGCCTACTGTACTTTAAACTTTATGAAGCTGTTATCCAACATGGTGTCATATCACCTTAATATATGACACTTTGTTGAAATAAGCCTTTATAAATGTGAATAAATATTTGTCATTTATCATGAAATGTAGGTGTAGCAATAGCCCACAGTGTTCTATAAATAGCCCTAGCTCTTAAATAGACCCAGATCAATTCTTTGGTCAAGATGTTGTGTCAAAGTTTTGTGACTCAATGTCCTGCTAAGACCCCGATGTTTCAAGATTCTGATGACGCCTCTGGTCTTCAGGAAAGTGTGACTGATGTTTGACCCCAAAAGTCCAGTTCATTTGGCCTCTGATCATTCTGTACCCTGGCTGGGTCCGTTCAAGAAGGTGAGCTGGTCCCGGTTCAGCTGGACTCCACTATCTCATTTAACAAACATGGAGCAAAGGAAGACTCCCGGTCTTCAGAGGAAACTTGTCACGAAGGACCTTATGAGGAGCTGAAAACACGGTTTAGTATCTGAAGGTACAAAAATCTTTCACAGTCCTGTGTTTTTCATTCTTCATTCCTGGTAAAGGTGTATTATCTTCTCCAACTGATTCAGCTCATTATCAACCCCCCAGGAGATGAGATGGTGTTTTAGAGCAGAAATACACTAAACTGGGCCTGTGCAGGTGGATTCTGCACTTTCACCTCTAGTGCTTTAGGGGCAGCTCCCTTAAGATGAAGGCTGAACTTTGGTTCGATGAACTGGGACACCGGCCTGTTTTTAAGCTATTTTCAACATTTAGGCTGCTGCTTTGTTTCTACAGGTTCCATTTTGGTTCCTTTCTACCTGCAGATTAAAAGAATTTGTACAAAAAATATTTTATTTATTTATTTATTCACATATCAGTTTTTGGTGCTGTGCTGTAAACACATAAAGCTATAGCATTCATGCTGTATGATAAAATGCTAGCTATGTTAGGTTGGATGAGGGTTCAGCGTGAAAGATGATTACTCCAGGAACCTACACGGACCATGAGAAGTGGAAAGTTACACCAGTGTCTGTTCCTGCCTCTGAATTCTCTGTATCTCAACTGTCTGGTCCCTCTCCCACCATAATTGCAACAGTTTATCGCCCTCCAAAACCAAATAGCAACTT
>JBBPDB010058231.1:0-10644 GCA_037974465.1 Brachypetersius altus | reverse complement strand
ACCAGCGAACTTTTCCTAATTGACACTTTTTCTAATTTTACAAATTAGAACGTGGAAGATTCAGCGTGTTCTAACATTCTTATTAAGGTATTTGCTAGGGATGGGCTTTTCAAGCTGAAACACTTCAATGTTTGTTGGGAATTATTTATTCATTCTTTGAACTTCAAAAACATACAAACACGTGGGCACACACACACACACACACACACACACACACACACACACACACACACACACACACACACAAGTTAGAAACAAAAATAGAGTTTAATTAAATTAAATTAACAGCCACACAAGTACCACCTTCCTCTTCTTCTTTCATTGTTTAATGGCTGTTGGCAAATAGCCGTTAGCCAGATCCTGGTGGTAGTAAGACTGGTGTTTCTTTCAGATGCCGGTAAAAATAACTTTGTTTTTAAACGACAATTAACACAAACTATTTCATTTTTTATAATTGAATGACTACAGATGACAGCCTATCCCTAGTGTTTACCTCATTTTTCCAGGAAAGAATGATCGTTTGGTGGAATAGTTCTTATTTTTGGAGAGGAGCAAGCTTCTGAAAGGTTACTTTAAACTTTTTAAACTGTAAACCCTTGATGTAGGCAATCAAAAAGACATTTTTGGTCAAAATGTTGCTTTTCTATGTTTAGAAATGCCTCTGTGAGGTTAATGAACACTCAACAATCACACCAATAGTCAAAGCCATTGCATAACAATACATAACCAAAACTTTCAACCACATGCGGCTCTTCATCAAGGTGGTTGCACACGTGGTTGTGGACACAGAATGACTCACTGTGAGCAATAGAAATGAACGAAATACAGGCAGCCGTTTCAGAACACCCCAGGGTTCGTATTCACAAGGCAGGACCTTCTTCTAAACCATACCAACAAGTACCACCTTAATGAAGACCTGAGTGGCTTGAGCAGGTAGAGAGAGATGTATATCATTGGAACTACAGTGACTTCAGTTGTGTCAGATCAAATCTCAGTGTTGCCTTAAAGAGATTCACTTTAAAAAAAAGAATTAACTCCAAAATATGGTCTTTTTAAGGTGACGTCTTAAGTGTGGGATGGTCTTATGTGAACATTCAATTGACCATTGCTTTAAAGTCTGTAATCGCTCTTATAACCGACTGATTCTTGCCAATAATCTGCCTTTTTGCGTTTGATTACTGGATTTTCAGGACAGTTTTGCTGAACGCATTAATCTGACTAACATGGTTGATATGACCAGGCGGCCCTGACGGCGTGCGCCGTGCAGAAGTTCCTGCTGGGAACCGACATGACGCTCTTCAACATGGACCACACGGCCAGCCAGCCCCCCAAACAGCCCTACCCGTCCAACGACGTGATTGGCCAGACCACCATCCCTGTCAACAACGCCTACCAGAGCCCGCCGCTCATCGAGACCGTGGAGACGCGCCCGCCCGGGTACCAGATCCCGCCAGCGTTTTAAGCCTCAGCTGATGTGGAGAAGGAATGCAGAGAGGGAGGATGGGTTCTTTACTGAGGGGTTCTTTAGGGGTGCAGTCAACTGCGAATCTTCAGGAAGCGATTTGGTGCATCACAAGATCTCAAATCCAATAGATTATTTTGGTGCAGTATTATAAAAATACATCAAATGTGGAGGAACTATTTGGGTCATTCTCACCAACGTGGCGAATTCTGAAATGAGAACAAAGGAAAATGACTAAAATGTTTTTAATGCATTGATTTTAAGCGGATTAAATTTAAGTGACCCGATTCTCATTGCTGCAAAATATTTGAAGATGGAAACTTTAAACATATTTATTTTAAAGCTTTTCTTTATCATCGGTGAACTGTTTCAGACTAGTATGTCCTGCAGTTTTATTCCACCACATTGATTTTGGCTCGACGCTGAATGTTGTTACTTGTGCCAACATTTATTTGAAAGATTATAGGACAATTCACTGCAAAACATCTGTTAATTTGGGGGCGGGGGGTAATGAGAATAGGGTAAAAACACCCTAAAAAAGGAATAATATATCAAAGTGCTATGAAGATATATAAATATTTTGCAGCTGTTTTGTGAGAATGACCCATTTACACAAGAGTGGAATATAGACAATAAACACACACAACTTAAAAAAGCTTTATTTATTTCACTATTAAACCCTGAGAATTGTATTTAAAACTACTGACTGATTACTATGTAAGTACTAAAACTGATTCACACCTTGGTGCACTTTCATGCTTTCCTTGATTGTAGTTTTTAACACAGAGTTGGCCAAAAAAGGGACAAATGTAGCCTGGCTCTGCAGCAAATGCAGCCTTTTTGGTATTTGGTTGCTTATCTGATCTGTTTACGAGAGGAGGAATATTGCCAATGTGCTCGTTCTGTATTTCCTGACGTATCTCGCTATTTATTCAGATATGCTTTTGAGAAACTTGATGCCAAAATGATATATTTAGTATTATTTTGTAATCTGGGGTTTGGTTAAGAGAGCTGCCAGTGCTTCGTTAGCTTAAATGCAGAGGGGAGGAGAGGTAGATTGCGTCCCCATGAAAGAAGCGAGCTGGAGGGACAGGAATGGCTGGGGACGGGCGTGTCTGGGATGCATGTGTGTATCCGCTGGTCCCGAAAACACATTCCTAGTGAAAGCGTCTCAGCAACCTGTTTACTGTAAAATGCTGTATCTGTGTGTGTGTGAGAGAGAGAGAGAGAGAGAGCGAGAGAGAGGGTGTGTGAATAAGCACTCGTGTCCTCAGTCTTACTGCATGATAAGTCGAGGGGCTTATAGAAATGTCCACATAGCGTTTAGAGTCGCCGGGGGACAGAGGGACATGCCCAGCGCAGTCCGGATGAAATAAAAGTTCTTTCAGAAAGTTTCTTTTTGCTTCCTTCCCTTCTTTGACTTCTCTATTCTAACCATTAAATCTCCAGCTACGCATTCTTCACCCCACCCCAAGGACCTTTAGGACTAAACCCCTAAAAAACATGAAAAAGGCCTCCAGTATTACAGACCGCCCCTAACAATACACGGCCGTGTGCAAAAGTCTGCGTCAGACATATTTGTATTGATTTCCTACCTGCAGATAAGTACATCCACTGCAGAGAGCACATTAAAATACAGTTAATGTTTAATTGTTGAATGTAACGTTTTGAGTGGAACTGAACTGGCCTGTGCAACTTTTTTATTTGACCTTTTAAACTAAGTTTGTTCCCTTTAAAGAAAGTGTAACTTCATCTTCCCTTAGAAAATCAGCCCTCAGTCATTCAACCAGTGTTTCCTCACAGTATTGATGAACATCAAATACTTTCATGTTTATTTTGGTTTGTCTTTACCAAGAGTGCAGATGACTCTGGAAGGCAGTTGTACTCTCCAGGAACCTGGAAGCTGGGCTGACTGATTTCATTAACTACGCCATCATTTATGGCTGATATGGTTGGTGGAGATTGTACAGTCAATATCATTCAGCTCCTCTGGGACAGTTAGGGACATAGTGATGGCATAGATTTTTTAAAAAGTGGCATTTTGTACAACTCCATTTAAATTAGAACTTTGGAGACACGTAAATATGTAAAAAGTTACTGGTAATTACTGGATTACACAACAGTGTTTACCACATAGATACAATATTAGTGTTTTTTTACAGCTTTGATTTTCTATTCAATTAAAAAGAGAGTGTGTTATTGGCAGCGGGTAGAGACTGGGTTATTTAGAAAACACCTCTGGGGTTACACAGCCCTTTAGATTGTTAAAGTGGCACATCCAGCTCTGGAGACATCATGGACACACTGAGGCCTGGCTTCAACCACCAGGTGTCAGCAGCCCTCCAGTATTAAGACCAGAAAAACTCATCCGGCCTTTAGACCCACCCAGTGGTTTCTGGAAGTCAGAACATTTACATTCCCGGCATTTATCAGACGCTTTTATCCAAAGTGACTTCCATTCCCTGCCTACAGGGGACAGTCTCTCCCTGGAGCATCTTGGGTCTTCCTCAGGGACCCAGTGGTGCTGAAGGTAGGATTCGAACCCATGACCTGGTCTGGATGCAAGTATCTTACCCACTGAGCTCCTCCACCAGAACAGAAACTAGTAGTACCTGGAATAGTAACTAAAATAGTAAATAAAACAGAAATTTGAAGTAGTGAATAAAATAGTAAACAAAAGTATTAACTAGTAAATAAAATAGCAACTAGAAGTAATAACTAAAATAGTGACGAATAGTAAATGACATAGCAACTAGAAGTAATACAACAGTATCAAATAAATAAAACAGTAATAAGAAGGAGTAACTAAAAGCCGTAAACAATTATGATTATTTCTGAGATAAGTTTGGAGTATAGTTCATAACAAACAATTACTTCTATTTTGTAAATGTACGAAATATAAGTGAAAATGTAGAAGTGCTAAAATTTAGAAACGATCCAGAACTGTTTAGTTAATTTCAGTTTCAATAGTCACTCATTACTCCACACTCCCTTCTTTAATGAGCCTTTTATACTGGAGCGCTAAAACACAATTACGAAAGTGTTGATAAACAGCATGCCCCACTCTTTTTCAGTTTTAGGAGGTTGGGTTAAGTAGGGTCATTATATATTACTATGCTTTAAAATAGAAAACATGCTTTAAAATATCTTTATATGTCTATACTCAGAATCACTGACGATACCCAGCAATATTTTTACTTCACACTTTGCAGGTGTTTAGCAGCTGTGGATGCTGTAGTAGTTTGTGGGAAGGTAAAGTAAGTACAAGGCTTCT
Organism: Brachypetersius altus; assembly: GCA_037974465.1. Classification (NCBI taxonomy): domain Eukaryota; kingdom Metazoa; phylum Chordata; class Actinopteri; order Characiformes; family Alestidae; genus Brachypetersius; species Brachypetersius altus. The sequence goes on along the minus strand of JBBPDB010058231.1, from coordinate 5,908 downwards.
AGCCGGCAGTATAAGGCTGGACCTGCTCTTGAGTTTGGATATGTGTACAGTATATAAATATAACCTCAAGCATCAAAATAAGCCTCTGGAGGGACTGACAGCTTGACAATTGAGTAATACATTCTAGAGTCACTGTACAGTAATCCCTCGTTATTCGCGGGGTTACGTTACAACAGCACCAGCGTTTAGTGAAAAAACACGTTTTGGTAAAATTTTTTTTACAAAAATTATAGTGTAACCCTTAAATATGCTCCCAGAACAGTTACATTTCATTTTATACTCAGTTTAGTACATTACTCTTAACGAAAATGGAAAGATAAGGAGAGAGAGAGAGGGAGAGAGAGAGAGAGAGAGAGTTTTAGTAACTTATACTTATACTATATTTTTAATAATTAAAAAAAAAAGCAAAAAAAAAAAAGAATATTTGCAGTTTCCGCTGTTCTGGAGATTTCCGCGTAAAACCATCATTTCCGCTCTAGAAAAAAATCCACGTGTGACTGGATCCGCGAGTCCTGATCCACGGAAAACTGGGGATTACTGTATGGGCAGTGTAGAACCAGTGTGAAGTTTCTTACATTTTTTATGAAGTAAATTAAGATACTTTTACAGGATTTATTGCATTGTGCTGATGTAGTCTTTATCCTAAATTATTGTGAATGTTTGGTCGTTTTTGTACCTTTCAGTGAAGTCAACCCTGTATAAAAGGTGCTCAAGCTAGATTAGTAACTGAACTGTTTACTCTTCAATTTATTTTCCTTTTTTGTGATGTAGGCCTACATGCTGTTATAGTACATTTATTTCTTAGAAAGTGTACTGTCCGTCTTAAGGCTTCAGCAGACCAGGACATTTTGGACACCATGCTTCCAACTTTGTGGACACAGTTTGGTGAAGAACCTTCTCTATTGCAGCAGGACTGTGTCCCAGAGCACAAAGCTCCATAAAGACATGCTGGAGGAGCTCAGGGTGGAAGGACGTGACTGTCCTGACCTCAACCCCATCCAGCACCTTTGGGATGAACTGGAACGGAGACTGTGATCCAGACCTTCTCCTCCAACATCAGTGTCTGACCTCATAAATGCTCTACAGAATGAATGGACACAAATTCACCCAGAAACTCCAAAATCATGTGGAAAGACTGTTATAGCTGTTGAAGTTCCTGTTGGTGTAATGGTCACGTGTCCCAATACTTTTGTCCATATAGTGTTTTTTTCTTCTTGAATTCCTGGCAGTTTACTCTAGCGGACTCGAATTTAGCTGCATTCTTTTTCACCATAATTCCTGGCACCCTACATGTACACTTTCCTTTAAACCTCTGAGGGGAAGGTGCACCTGTGTGGAATAAGCTTAGATGGATCCATGTTCCAGCCTCCAATTTTCTCTACATGGAACTCTGGGTTGATGCTGTATGTTTATATGCGAATGGCTGATAGCTTAAAGGTCAGAGCTGCCTGTTGGGCTCCTGTTTTGACTCTAGCTCGACACTGACCTTTTCCTCTGCCCGGTGTAAATGAACTACTTTGGGTAGTTTATCTCAGTATTATTCCACAGATCACTCACGGAGGACGGCTGGGGAGCTTTTCTGTCTGATGATGGACACTGTTAAAAAAAAGAACAGCTGAAAAGAAGGATGTCTTAAGTAGTTACGGTCGTTTTCTCAGAAAGTTAGGTGAGTGTTTCATGCTCTTCAATAAACTTTATTGTCTTTAGAAAAACAGTCATTTGATGTCCACCATCCATGTTTTCAGTGAACCTCCAAGTCCACTCTTGCCCTGAAATCACACCATGAAACAGTCCAAAGGCACCTCTCTGGGTCAAACTGCGGCAAACTACATATATCTTACATATGATACTGATTCATTCCAACAAAGGTGAACGCTGTATGGGCAAGCTTTCCTTAAGTCTTCGCTGGACAGGTCTTTTACAATGTCAATGTTAAAACACAGCAACTGTTGAACATGTTCCTTATAATACATAATTAACCCTTCCTAAACCATCCATCACATATTGATTTGTGTTTAAAAGCCCTTAGGTTTCCATGTCTTTCGCTTTCTACCACAGAACATGACAGTGAAACACTAAAACAGTGGTGCAAAGTACAAATCGACACACTTAAATTAAAGGTACACTCTGTGATTTCAGAACAAACCACTACACTCACCCTAATGCCGACAGAAGGGCTTGGAGGTATATCACGCCCCTCAAATTTACTCCTTGGAGCTCTAGGTACAAAATTAATATAAAAAAACCTTACAATGGAAAGATAGGAGGGGTGTGTGTCCACAATTTCTCTTATAGATTAAATGTTTATGTACAACGAAGCGGATGTAAACAAAATCACTGTAAATGAGAGTGCGGTTTTAACACTATTTTAAAGTGTTTCAGTACAAATACATGTGAGCGGTTCCACCGACTGTGAGCAGGCGATTTGAAATTCGATGTTCTAATGACAGATGGCGATAGGAACCAAGCATCTGAAGCCTCAACACTGACATTTAACCAAAGACATCCATAAATGCGACAGATATTGCTGTGATAATAACTTGCAACTATAACAGATCTTGAGCTCTGCAACCGATCTCATAGAGTCCAGCCTAGCTGTGTTTATACTTTTGGTGCCAGTTATTGGTTAAGGGGTTAAAAACTAAAGGAAAAAGAGGTGAAGTGACTTCTGCCTCTCAGATCAAGAAACCCAACCATAGACCAAAACAAAGAAAGCAATGATTTGCTGTTGCTTTCTTGACTAATCCTTAAAACTTCCTAAAATCTGTAAGGAAAATAGTTCCAAAGCAAGTTCACTGTTTAGCTTCACTATTATCAATATTACATGAAAAAGGTGATTCTGTATGGTGGTCCTATGATCAGGAAAGCAGTTCAGTCACAGTGATGTTACAGCAGTCCCTGGCCTCTCTCTCCGGGAGAGTATGGAGACCCCCAGAGCTGGTGACTGTGACTGTGTTGGTGGATACGCCTTTGGGACATGAGTAATACGAGTAAAAAGTGTGTGTAGGTTCACTGGATGCTGTGTTTGTGTCGTAGACATCATGGTTCCAATCACCACCACCTTAAAGGAACATCTGTACAATAATCACATCAAACCACTGGAAATGACCTTGTTTACCCACTGAATTCCGCAGAAACGCCAAACAATCGGTGGAATTCCCCTTCAGATGTTGCTGCATGAATAACAGTGTAGACTCTTCAAGACTGAAAGGAGAAAAGTGGTGCCCTCTCTTCAAGAACGAGATAAGAACACAACAGCATCTGGTGCGGCTTCGGGGTTTAAATGTGCGGTTTGTGGGGTACCAGACCCCACCTCCGTTTCTTGACAGGCAGATGTGTTCATTCATCAATTCCCAAAATAAAAAGAGAAGGAATTAGCATTTAGGCCTGCATTCACATGCTTCATCACTGCATTGAGCCCCTTTTACCTTTTAGTCCCAAGGTGCAATGAAAAAATAGGAAAAGAAGTCAGAGGTTCATCGTCTACTCTAAATATATTTTGTAGAAACGGCCAGAGGAAGTGAGCAAAACTTGAGTACGCTTCTTCTCAGTCTGTGTGCAAAACTCGGACCTTTTAGAAAAATATGTTAGGTCGATCCCTGCATTCAATAAATATATTACTTCATATAGTCTGCAATAACCATTGTATTTCACTCACTCTGCCGTATAAACCTCACGATTCTGTCATGCAGCGTGTTTAAGGTTTGCGTTTTAGAGGAACAGCAGTACGTGAGCATCATCCCTCATATTAATAAACACCATTTTAAAAAAAAAGCCATACAACCTACTTTCACACTGAAACACGAACGTAGTTCAGGTCTTGATACCCTAAACTAAGTTAGCATTAGATCCAGGATAGGGTTCTATAACAACCATATTATAATATAGAGTTCTAATGGTAACTAAAATATATAAATTATTCAAGGGTTGCTATCCAGTATCACAATAGTGTGATGATAACAGGCATATCGCTGTTTCAGAAAGTGGCATGAGTGTAACAGAGTTACAGACACATAAAACTTCACATCGGGTTTTAGACTGCTAACGCTCCCTCATACCCTAATCAATATGATCAGGAGGGGGTTCAGTTCTGCTGGCAATTCATTGCATAACTCGCTGTTTTTTTCTACCTGACAGGTTCACTGTCAAAGTCTCATGTTTTGGTTGCCTAGGCAACAGAATCCGGGTTCGCAGAATCCCTAGAGCTGACCGGCTCCCTCTTCCTGAAAGGGCTACGAGCCGCACCCCCCTCGACGGTCCCCGCAGCCTCTGGCTGGGCCTCTAGAGGGAAGGAGTGCGAGGACTGGTCGCTGTCCGACAGCAGCTCTGACAGGCTGCTCAGGGAGCTCACATCCGATTGGTCAAAAGAAAACTGGGGGAGGGGCAGGTGGCTGGGCAAATGAGGTTCCGAGTGAGGTTCCAAATGAGGTTCCGTTGGGGGGAGGGGCGTTGTGAGTGGCGGAGTATCGGGGAGATCCAAAGACTCCTGCGTGAGAGCAGACTCGAACGATGGTGCCCGCCTCCTCAGGAGCGTGCTGCTCTCCTGACTGGGGGCTGGAGGCGACTGGATCTCAGAGTCAGTGGGTGGGTCTATGGAAATGCAAGGTGGGCTCATTTTCTCCTTTCTGGGGACTGGGGACACCGACCTGCCGCGCATTTGACAGGACGGCCTTTGCTGCTCGGCTGCTGGCTGTTGTAGCTCCTCCCCGTGCGTCGAGTGCCGGCGAGTGCAGGCAGGCTGGGTAAGGAGGCCGTGGGCATCCACACTGTAGAATTTCCTCAGGTTCGAACCCTTAGACGCCTGCTGGTGAGCTCCACTGTCAGTCTGCTGTGAGTTCTGTGGTTGGCTATCTGAACAGGAAGGGGCGGTCACATAAGGAGATAGGGTGTGGCTACGTCTTACCTGCTGGGAGGAGTCTTTCCTTTGGACGGAGGCATTGATTTGCCGAACCTCCTCGTCAGCCTCGTCTGTGTTGGGTAGATGTGGATGCATGTGCGCGTCTTTGATGGTTAGTGTGTGTGTGGGCCTGCGGCAGGGGATGCTGCGCTGGCTGTACGCGTGTCGGCTTGTTTGCACGCTTGCTGTCCGACTGCGAGGGAGGAGAGGGGGTGTGGCCTGAGGTGTGCAAGGGGCGGAGCCTCCCATCAGAGGAACGCTGGGCACTTTGAGATGCAGAGTTTCATCGGAGCAGTGCAAATGTAAGTTTTCTTGGGAGCAAGGGTGGGCTGAGTCGACAGAATCGCTCTTTATTGCCTCCTGCAGTGAAAGGGACAGTTACTATCAGAACTTATGAACACAGCTGTATTGGCTAGGGGTGCACAGCTCTGGTCCTGGAGGGCACAGACGTGTTGAATCAGGTGTGTTTGAGCAGATAAACTTTGCTGGACATCGGCCCTCCAGAACTGGACCTGTGCACGCCAGCCATAGGCCATTCATAACCAGAAATTCAGTACCTGTCTTTGAAGCATCCTGAGGGAATTGTGTCTACTCGTGCGACGCTGTGGTGGAACCTCTAGCTGAGAGATGGATGCTATCTGTGGTTTTGTGTCTGGAGCCTTCAGCAGAGATCCCCCTTTACATGGATGAGAGCTTATTGAGAGCGAAGACCCTAAAAAGAGTAATAATTCCATGAATGTTTGCTTGATTTATTGTATAGAGCACGGTTCTTCAGCAGATGAGTGGAACCTGGTGTTTTTTTTATCAGGAAACTCAACACACTTCGATGGACACCAGGGGTCAGGAAATATTCTTAGATGCAACACGATTCTCTTTTGAGAAATCCTGAACTGATACATTAAACAATTTACGGCATTTAACCGACGCTTTTATCCAGGGGGCAGTCTCTCCCTGGAGCAACTTGGGGTTAAGGGTCTTGCTCAGGGACCCAGTGGTGGTGCTGAAGGTAGG
>JBBPDB010058210.1:0-10645 GCA_037974465.1 Brachypetersius altus | reverse complement strand
CACACACACACACACACACACACCGTTCAGCAGCGCAGGGTGTGGTGAAGATGTGCCGGTTTAATGTTTTATAATGAGAAATGGTAGATGTTAGAAGGTTCACTCACCTCCTCCGCCTTCAGCTCCTCGTAGATGTCGATGTGGTCCGGCGCGGTCATCACGGAGGACTAAATTCCGCCTTTACTGTGGGATTTAACTGTTCTGGTTAGTTTTTCTGGACGCCTAAAACTCTCGGTGAGGCCTTTAACACGTTTAATCTGCTTTAAAACTGATCCTGGGCCAGTTTTAAACCAGATTAACGGTGAAGGCTGGGGGGATCGCTCGGCTTTCTGTTTACACTCCCCTCACATTGCCCGCCTTCGGCATTAACCCTCCAAACGCGACATTCTCGCCACACACACAAGCAGAACCGGCTTCAAAATACTGAAGAAACTCCCCGTGGCTGGATGTGTAAGTGTAAGACTGCAGAAAAGACGGTTTTAGGAATCAAATTTCCGAAATCAAATATCTCCACAGCGCTCGGCCGTGAGTGCAAATTCGAAATAAACTCCGGATAGAAACGCGCCTTTGCTGCTCTAGAGTTCCGCCAATCCACGCAGTCGGCATGTAAATTTAAACTTCGGTTAGTGTTTGTTTTAAGAGAAAATTGATAAACAATAAATATCACCAAATGTTTGTCGGGTTTTGGCAATTACGCGTCAATTATTTTCGGTAAAAAATTAAATATTTGTGTAGAAATCATTGCATTGTGTTTCGAACCCGTTTTTTAACATGTTCCGCCTCTCCAGCGCCACTATTGGAGAATTTCTTGCAAGTGTGATCTCTTGACCAATCGCAGTGTAGTACGCGGGAGCATTTCAGCCAATCGCAGCACAGGAAATGCGGAATACGGGTGGGGAAAATATCTCATACTAAACGTGCCTTGTTTTGCTTATTGGTGGTTGAGCATACATTTAAAGGATCGCGATGCTTTCAGGGATGCTTGCGAGGAGAGTGAGTACCCTTGTCTTTTATTTCCTAGTACTTAAACACGTATTATTCTGTAATAGTGCCTATAAGAATAGGTAAACAGTCTGTAAAAGCTTATTAGCTTTGATTAGCCTTTTCCATGTTTTTTTTTCTGTTTCTAGATATGGGTTACATTTTTGTTTAATTAAATGTAAGTATATTTATTTGGAGTATTAAGATATGGACTATAATGTGCTGTAAAATAAGCCGGAACACCGTGTTAAGGTCACTGTAATGTAGCTGTGGTTGCTAGCTCGCCAGTAAATTAGTGCTCTTTCCTGTTGTTATACAATGATTAGCAATGAATATGCATCATGTTGTTAGTTTTTACGTTTAATTGTACGATTATTAAATAGCTTACTCAATAGTTTACATAAGTACGTGTTTGCTCCGAGGTTTGTTCGCGACCTATTAAGGCTGTAGTTTCTGAAGTGAGACTTTCGAACCGACGTGGATTTGTGAGGGCTCCGCTAAAAACTACATTTCCCAATAAGCTGTGTAGCGGAGGCTGCTACAGAGGCATGATATGAAGGTTAAGCTGTGAATTTTTTTCCTGAACTATTAAAAGCATACATGTATAATATAAACACAGAAGTATGTGCTGGTTTTGTGACATAACAAAATTAATATTTAAACAATGTGTTTTTTTGTGGTTTGTTTTCCATAAATTAACGCTATGGAGGGAGGGGGATTAATGTACCCTTTGGAACAAATAACTGTTGAAAAGCTTGCAAACACAAAAGAAAATGTAAAATAAGAAGACGGGACACGGAGCAGTCACAGCATGCTGTATCTTTCTTTTGATTATTGGAAGGTCATCTGTGGTCTTTACCGGACTTCTCTGAGACCGGCTGTTGCAGGGTCAGTGGCAATCCGAGGTTACCGTGGCGATGCCCCAGAACCCCAAATGATAGAGATCCCCATCCCTCCGTGGGAGGAGAGGAAAGACGAGTCGCTGGACATTAAAAGGAAGCGTCTTCTGTACGAGAGCCGAAAAAGGGGCATGCTGGAGAACTGCATCCTCCTCAGGTGAGCTCCTCCTGCCTCCAGCAACACTAAACACTCACACAGATGTGTGAAAGAGCTAAAAAAAATTGCATATGTTATAATTGCACAGACCCAGAGAGACACAAAGACAAGAACAATATAAAGAAAGTCTAAATAAAACTCGCCATCAAACACTCTGTACTATTACAGTATGTGATATATAAACAACATGCTATGGATTTACAATAGTATATTGTACAAATACTACTAATGCTATAGTAATATATTATTATTGTAATATTGTATTTTTACCAAATACTACTACTACTGCTGATAATAATAATAATAATAATAATAATAATAATAATAATAATGTGCAATAGTATTAATATTAATAATAAACATATGGTAATTTGGCACAGACAATCATATTGATTTTGATTTTAAGAATTCACAGGAAGTTAAAGGAACTGGAACTACCTTTTTACTGTGCTGCTCTAGTTTTATGGTTTGGTTATGTTTAAACCAAACCATAAATTCCAAATCTACGTACCCAGGTGTGCGTGCTGGATTACAGAAACGGCTTCTGATCATAATACCTGTATAAGCGCTGCATCTGATCCTCACAAGTCCTCCTACAAACTTTTTTTTTTTTTAATTCTCAACATCAGCATCTTTGCCAAGCAGTACCTGGAGAGCATGACTGAAGCTCAGCTGCGTCAGTATGACAGACTAATCAATGAGCCTAGCAACGACTGGGACATTTACTACTGGGCAACAGGTAAGCAGCAGGATGTGTATGTTTAGGTCCACCCTGCATTACCCTGTAATAAAAAAGTTTTATTACAAAAAAACAGTAGAAATACAAATGTAACTGACTGGTTTAAAATATATTATAGTCTGTAGTAACACGTTATTTAGTCTCAACTGAGACAGAAGTGTTTGCAGGCTTGAAAAGGTGCTGGGAGGGTTTAGGCACAAGTTAATTCCAGAAGTTGTAAATCTGTGCTGCTGTGATAATGGCAAAGGGGGTTATTTGAATGAAAAAACTTTCAAATCCATTAAACTGCACCCACAGTGTATATTGTTACACTATTGTTAAACCAGCCAGTTTCACTAAAGTATTTCTAATGTTTTCTTTTTATTATAGTTTTTATTCTATTCTATTGTTTTTTTAAATTTTTCCTGGTCTTACATTTGCACTGTCGTGACTATGCAAATTTCGCAAAAACTGGCACTAAACTGGTTCCAGTTCATGACTGGTCAGTACTGAAATCTGGACAATCTCCTGAATTAACTGTGCTGCTGTCTGTGTTTCTGCAGAGTTAAAACATTCTAACACAGTTTTCAAACATTCGATTCTAGATTGGATCAGTGGTAGGACGGGAGTGGCGCTCCGCACATCAACACACATTTGTTGATCAGAACGTTTATAGCGATGCTTTTCCCTCATTATCAATACAGGAAACCCAGGACACAGTTTAAACCCTTTTTTCAAAAATAAATAAATAAATAAATAACTGCTGGATCGTCTCACAGCTGTTTATGTGACATCTTTCATTTCTGCCCCAGATTATGGATCGTGGGATCAATAAGGGTATTGATAAATTCAGTATCAATATCGGTATCAGTACAGTCTTAACTGTATCATCCCTAATTATAGAGTCGCTTCTGCAGGCCTGACAGCTTCTCAGTAACATTCACTTTGGCTGCAAAACTACAAAACTGGATAAAAATAAATTGCTTATTGCTGAGTCATTATCTTGTCTCGCCTCATCACTGTTTAACATTAATATTGTAAATACAATACATTTTATAAAAATGAGGAACAGCAAAGAATGCCAAGTGCTGAACCCTCATAACAGAATGAAATTAAAGCCTGAAGGAATTAGTAGGTAAATCATAATGACTGAAATGGAGGAAAAAGCAGATCACTGTCTCATTTCTTCATGTTTTGCTTTGAATCACCTTGTGAGTGTAAAAATACTATTTACTGTCTGTCAAATTGTCTTATTTTTGGCATACTGAGTAGATTAAATGAAAGAAATGGGAACCAATGCTTACTGTGACAGACTGCAAAGTTCCTAAAGATACAAGGTGTTTAGTTAAAGCATTCAGCCCCACCAGTATACTGATCACCACCTGATCGTCTGGAATCATCTACCTGTTTTTTCACTGGTTCAGGCATTAAGTTAGGTGGGCTTTGTTCTGCTTGCATGATTTCTTTTGTAGATCTCTGTGTGGCTTAATAAACAAAAACAGTCCTCTGAAACTGGTCTGGATCAGGGACTGGACTGAAAATGAGTCCTTCAGGAAGCCTGGAGAACTGTTCCTAAAACAAAAAATACAAGAAAGTCTGGATTTTTGGAAGCCAAAAATTAAGAAATGAACGGGTGGACCAATAGTGTTTGCACAGACCTGTAGTACTTTAAAATATTCAGAAAAGAACTAATGACCTCCCACCTCTGATTATTATTATGAAAGTGTCTGCTGTGCTTTCTTTCCAGAGGCAAAACCAACTCCAGATGTTTATCAGAGTGAAGTGATGGATCTTCTGAAGGAGTTTACAAAGAACCGGGACATGGAGCAGAGACTGGACGCACCAAACCTGGAATATCTTGATAAAAGCCAGTGAGGTTTTACTTCTCCATCATCTCCAGAGGGCGCTGTCACAAGACTATAGTGCCTTGCTATGTCAGACCACAATTAAAGGGATAGTTTGGCCAAATTCGCCAATATGTGGCCAACAAGTGTTCGCAGTAGTGGTGAATGGAACCAGACATCTGCCTCGAAAAGCTCTCTCTTAGAAAGATATCAAATTGATATGGTTGCACCACCTGACAACTAAGATGTTTTTGTACCGGAGTTTAGAGACGGTTTTGATCCTAAAACTAAACCCATTCATGGTTTAAGGATACGTGCAGGGCATCATGAGGCCAAATAGTCCCCAAAGAAAACTGATTTAGTTCAGATTTACTATTTTACCATTATCAAAATCGATATAAACACTTTAGTGACACATGAAGCTTCACTGGGGGTCGATAGTGAATATTTGTGTTGGAGACGTCTGATTCCATTTACCACCTCTCTTAAGAAATCAGAGTCTACAAAGAACCGCTTCACACCAAACAACTCTGAATGACTTTTCCCCTTTAAGGCCAACACTGATTGAGCACCTAATTTGTAGATTTAACGAGTTTCTACATCTACAGTGTACATCTTACAGCTTTTGTGTGTTTTAAGCAGCAGTTTTAGTGTTAATGTTCATTTATCTGAACTGATCTGAACACTGGGAGACACTGATATATTTATTGCTTTTATTGCGCTTGGACAGTGGCTATACCGTGCTGCATTAAAGATAATGTTAATCAATGACGGTGTGGTTTTATTAAGGCTTCACAATGTGGACAACAAATCAGTGTGGGGATTTTGCTGCTACTTATTACAACTATGATGCCTTTTAATGTATTAAAGGGCCCACATAATCACTTTTCTGTGATTTGAAAGGCTTAATGTCTATAAATATTGTTTCAAATGGTACATTTACTGCCCCATCCATACAATACATATACAGAAACGAAGCCACAATAAAAGCCTGTTTTCAAGACCAACACATTTGCATGCATTTTATTCGGCCTGTAGCCTTTCAGCTCCACCCATTCATGCTGAATGAGCTGTGATAGAAGGCAGCCAATCAAAAAAGAAGTCAACAGTCGAGACGTGTTTGGGTCCATTTTTTGCTTCTAGACTAACTTGGAGCTGCTAGACTAACTTCGCTAAGTCAATAGTCACCCAAATCTGTTCCTCCCCAAAACATCTCTGGACCCTCAAACCTCATCCAGCTCTTCATTAAGGTGGACTGTGAGCTGTAAAAATGAACTGAACTTCAACAGGCAGCCAATTCATACTCCAGGACTGACCTCAGATCAGATTCCTTATGATGGTTATGATGGTTGTTGTCATGGAAACTGACTCTTGATCAGGGCTTCTGCTGACAAATCTCAGTTGACCTACTAGGGTTGGTGGACAATCTGATTTTTCATCAAACTCTCCCTTTAAAACTGTGTATGGGCCTCCACTCACTGGCCAGTTTATTAAAAATACCTGCTTCCATTCACATGCCTCCACTCACTGGATTATTCATTTCTTATACATTTTCATTTATGTTAAAATCATTTTTCCCATCCAGAACAAATTGCATGTTTTTAGAAATGTTATGAAATATTAATACCATACGCTCCCTCTTGGCACAGATGGGAACGGAGACCCAGATTCCATGCTGTGATACTTTATTCAGAGAAAACAGAAAAGAAACCTGGCGCTGTGGCTGAAAGAAAAACAGATACAGTTCCAGAAAACGTGCACTAACATAAGGTGATGGACGGATAACAAGAACCAAGGCAGACAGGACTGAAATAGTGACAGAAATCAGTGGGCAAACAGGTGGAAAACATGAAACACGAACACAAAACACGTGACACATGAAATCAAAATAAAAGCCCCCAAAACACAGAACAGAACCAAGACCAAAAAACAGAAAAGACCCAACCTTCACAGTACCCCCTGCTCAACGGCCGCAACACCGGGGCGGCAAGGCACACAGACCCAAAAAACTAAAAAAAAACAACCCACCCCAAACAAACCCAAAAGGGCGGGCAGGACTACGGCCCCGCTCCCCATCCGCGTTGTTCCCCCACTGTCCATGTGGCTGGGCTGTCTCCTTACACCGGGCGACGTGGGTGTGGACCGCAGGACGTTGTCCTTGTCCCGCGGCCCGGGTCCCTCTCCCAGGAACCCATCCAAGGTCACGGCAGCGATCCCGCCACCCGGATGTCCCTCGGCCGGCAGGGTGCTCTCTGTCCCATAGTCCGGGGTCGGCACCCCGAGCCCTACCGAGCACCCCGCCGGGCGTCTCCCCGCAGGACCGCCGCGACATACAGGCAGGCCCCTTCCCCGGGCCTGCTCTGGGCGCACACTGCGCCCCGTGGTGTCTGGACGGCTGGCCTGTCCCTGGGCCAGAGCTGGGTCGTGTACCGCGCCCCATGGTGTCTGGCAGGCTCGCCTGACCCTGAGCCAGAGCTGGGCGCGCACCGCGCCCCGTGGTGTCTGGACGGCTGGACCGTCCCTGTGCCGGAGCTGGACGCGCACCGCGCCCCGTGGTATCTGGAAGGCTGCCGGCTCCTTCCTGGGCTTCCCCCAGGCTCTCCTCCGGCTCGGCTGAGCCCGTCAGCCCCAGGTCGCTGCTGCTAGCAGGCCCCACCCTAGCCCCACTAGCTGCTACTCTGACCCCCTCTGTCCCCCATCCACCCCACCCTCACCGAGGGGGCCTAGGAGGTCCTGTTATGCTCAGTCACTCCTGTTGTGTTAGCCACTACAGTAATGGAGCTACTGGGGCCTAGCCTGCTTGCTGGGGGGTTACACCTTGGGGCTGGCGTGGGTTGTTGCTCCAGGCGGAGCGGTGGTGTCTGTGCCAGTTGGGGAGGCGGACGATGGAGACGCGGAGCAGGCACGGGGTGTGGCCTGCGTTCTTCCTCCACAACGGCAGGGGGAGCGCCGTCCTCCGTGGTTGTCGTGGCCCTGCCTTCGTGGGCAGGGCATGAGGCACTCGGGACCTTCCTCAGAGAAGCCTCGGGAGGCGGGTCGGGAGTGAGCCGGAGCAGCGGCGAGCCGGAGGCGGCCTCGGCTTCTCTGGCCAGTGTAGGACCGGGCGGACGACGGACGCCGTGTGGACCACCACGCCTCCGCCGCGCCACGGGACACTCACCCGCAGCCAAGTCGGGGACGTGGAAGTCCACGAGACGCTCCGTCTCCATGATCGGGGATCCATCGACCCGCTCAGACCACAGAGAACTTTGGACCTCTTCCTCCTCCGACTCTCCGCTGCACCGCAACCCGCCAAACGGACACCGACATCCCGTCGACTCCTTCGCGAGTCCAGTCCCATTGACCTCAACCCAGCCAAAGCCCTCCACCAGGGCCACGCTCCAGTCGCCCCCCACCAGCGCCGCGAGGACACCCTCCCAGTTGGAAGGCTGGAAGGGCCTCGCTCCTCTCAGGCCGCTGTGAGAGCCTCTTTGTTCTTTGTTTGGATCTGTCCATCTGTCACGTCCGGGGAGGCTAGTCCCCCTCAGACACGCTATCTTCGGAGTTGCAGGAATAAGCCAAAAGCCAGGGATCCATGCGGGTGTTTTATTAAACAAAAACAGAACAAAGGAAACAGGCACGCGGGCCAACCAGGAACGAGAGTACAAAACCGGGGAACAGGATCAAAAATGTGCGCTAACGAAAGACGATGGACAGATAACTGGTGCAGACACAAACAGGACTTAAATACTACACATGATTAGGGATAAACACAAGCTAGGTGGGATAAACGAACAGAAAACAGCCGCAACAGAAAAGCACATGACACATGAACACAAAACCACATGGCAACAAGACACATGACCAAACTAGAACAGAACACACGTTAAAATAAAAGACCCTAAACACACAGAACAGAGAAAATGGCAAAATCGGAACAAAAGCAACAAAAAAGCAGTGGCCTTCACCGGCCACTGGCCATACCGTGATCTGAGGAAAGCCTTGAGATTTATGTCCTGTTTCACTTTCAGATGAAGTATAGAAATATTAAATATTGTGTTACATATCCATCAAATAAATCATCCTAGTGGAGGACGGAAATGAAATAAATCTGAGCTGCATGATTAATCTCTGTCCTCCAGGGAGCAATGCAGCCTCATAGCCTGCCTGGTGCTCAATGTCTTTTTGAAACATTAGAACAATATCTGGTGCCATGTAAACCTGTTTTATTAACTTCAGGCCGTAGTGATACAACCAGGCCTTTTGAATTTATAATGAGGCTTTTAAACATACAGACGACAGAAACACTCGCGGATACTGACTAATGACAAGGGCACATAAATTCAAACATACACATTGGCCACTTTATCAGAAATGTCTACATTGTGCTTCCATTCACAGGCCACTTTATTAGAAAAACCTCCTTCTATTGTAATTGTCTCAATAAATCAAACTCATAACAGTCTGTGTGAGGGTGTGTGATGAGTGGTGTGTGTGGGACTGTGTAAAGAATGTAATGTTAAGTGATGAGTGTGAGGTTGTGTGAGGCTGTGTGAAGAAAGTGAGGTTGTGTGAGGGGTGTGTAATGGGTGTGAGGTGCACACGTGTACATGCATACACATACACACTAACAGTCTCGTTCAGTGTACACACACACACTGCCCTGTCTAAGATTTTAGAGCTCTCTTTTTGAGCTGAACGACCCACAGCAGCACTCAAGACTTCAAAACCACCGTCCTCTTCAGAACAACACTGTAAAATCTCCTGAATTGACTTAATTATGGTTTTTAAAGTGATAGTTTAGCAAAAACATCTATTTTAATCTATGGAATCTGAATTTACATAACATTACTATATGTTTATATAATTAAACCACAGGGTTTAAATAAATCCCATGTAATTGATGAACAGAAACCTTAGAATGAAACTTAAAAACTTCTAATAAAATAAATATCTAGAACAATGTACGTCGAGAATAAGCTCTAGTAGAATTAATGTCATCTAGAATGATGATTAATAAAAAGATTATTGAGATTTGATGTGTTGAGCTGTGTGTATGTGTGTGAGCGTGTTCGTATGTATGTGTCTGTTTGTGTGTCTGTTTGTGTGTGTGTGTGTGTGTTGTTAATTGTGTAAATTGCGCTGCATGTTGACGCTTTGCCTGCAGACAGTTTAGTGTGTGTTTCTCGCGATCGCCCACACTCTCCCACACACTCTCTCATTTCCCTCTGACATGTTCCTGTCATCCTCCGGCTCGGTGAGTGTGTGCACAGTGTTTGTGTGTGTGCTGTGACGACCATGCGCTTCATCCTTTGCCCTCCTCTTCTCTCTCTCTCTCTCTCTCTCTCTCTCTCAGAATTGCACCCTCCTCACTACACCACCCTGTTCTCTCACCTCTTCTTTTCTGTCCATCTTTCTATGTCTCTTTTTCAGGGGTCACTTCATATGTAAAGTGGGGTCAGGAGTCAGAAATTGAATATAATGGAACGGTTAGATGTTGTGCCCACATACACATATACAGAGAGAGAGAGAGAGAGAGAGAGAGAGAGAGAAAGAGAGAGATTAAGACATAAACAGAGCAATTCAGATCAGTCAATGGAACCAGGCGTCTGCCTCTAAAAACTCCTCCTCATGGTTATGCTTGCACCGCCTGACACCCGAAAGTTCCACCAGAGCTTTGAGAAGCGTTTTGACCTAAAATTAAACTTCATGCCGGAAGGATGCATGCAGGGTGTCGTGAGGCAAAATATTTCCCAAAGAAAACTAATTTTACCGTCTTTAGCATCCCTATAAACACTCATGGAGCTTCACTGGGGGTTGAAAGCTGTTTTTGTAAAAGAGACAAACGTTTCCAGTTTCTTTGCTTTTTGTAATATTCTCCAGTCTCTTCTCTAGTTTCTTGTCTATGTTGTTGTTTAAACCCCATGTGTCTATATTGGCATGTTTGTTGTTTTGATGTCAGTCTCCGCCTTGGTCCCACCTCCTCACTGTTTCATTTACATTTACATTTACGGCATTTAGCTGACGCTCTTATCCAGAGCGACGTACATCAGTGCTTAAGAAGTCC
>JBBPDB010058152.1:0-10647 GCA_037974465.1 Brachypetersius altus | reverse complement strand
CTCTCTCTCTCTCTCTCTCTCTCTCTCTCTCTCTCTCTCTCTCTCTCTCTCTCTCTCTCTCTCTCTCTCTCTCCATCATCGCCATCTTTTTTTTTGTCAACATATTCTCAGCTCCTGGGCTCTAACGCATTGTGTTCTGACCTGCCATGTGTCAGAATCTCCAGAGAGTGTGAAACACATATTTCTTCTTCTGTGCCTGTCCTTTTTTTCCCTTATTCTCATAACTGTCTCATAACCACTCAGTGTCAGCAGGTCATCATCACCATGCTCTGCTAGTACCACTCATTTTATTAACCTGCAATGCAGTATTATTTTTTATTATTATTGACATTTTCCTATTGAAATTACAGTCCCCCAGAAATAATATTTCAATACAATGTAGAAACATATTTTAAGCAGGTTTTTAAGGTCCCGCGCATTCAGTCATCAGTCACAGCCACCGGTAGCCACTTTTAATTGTATATATTTCCTTTTATTGTTTTATTAATGTAATGAACTTCATTATTATTTCTATTCAAATATGATTTAGTTTGGTGTTACAATTTTATTTATATTCAATGTTTTATGTATTTATTTGCTACGTAAATATATGCTATTCAATCATAGAAGACATCTCTAAAAGGGTATTTGTGACCAGCTGTGATTTATTCACATTTTTAGCATTAGCCAGGATTGGCCTTTTTTCGACTAGCACACTAGTGTCTAGCCACCAGCACAGCTGTTATGTGCCTTGGAATATTTGATAACATCACCATCTCAGATATGACTGTGTTATATAAAGTTATCTTGAACCACCAACTGATTCTGTTGCCAGTTCATTATTTTTTGCCTTGCCTTTATCAGTTTCTGTCTGTATGCATGGCTTTGCATTGATATTGTATACCATAGGCTCCTCTGCACCAAGGAATGTTCTGGCCTCCCTGTGGTTTTAACACCGTGATCATGAATGAGTTCTGACACCAGTTCTGTAGCTTTTGTAGCGTTTTGTGACTGGTGATGCCTGCTTGATCTCGCCATGGGAAGTGACTGCATGTCTGCGGGACTGGAAGCGCTGCAGTGTTCTCTGTTTCCTCTGCAGCAGATTATTGGCTTGAGCCTCTTGCTG
The DNA here is from genome assembly GCA_037974465.1 of Brachypetersius altus. Taxonomy (NCBI): domain Eukaryota; kingdom Metazoa; phylum Chordata; class Actinopteri; order Characiformes; family Alestidae; genus Brachypetersius; species Brachypetersius altus. Next base: position 9,542 of record JBBPDB010058152.1, on the reverse strand, counting down.
CTGGGAGGAATGCTGATAGATATGCGCTGCACACACTGTACTACTGAGTGTTGGCACTTTACCACCGCAATGCAACACAGGAATGCAGGAAGCCTCTTGCTTTTGCAAATGTATTCTTATTTCTTTATACATGGTAGTGTATGTCCAAAGGTCATCAAGACACTCCTGGTTACAGAACTGGATCGCACCAATTTCCTGTTCAGATCACAAACGTTCTTGTACAGTTTTGACTTCAAATTTAGCGGAATTGGTCAGGCCTGGTTAGGTCTGATCTCAAAGCAATGGATAACATAGATCTTGCAGACCTCTAAGAAGGTCCATTTTAGCAGGAACTATCGCCATACTATGTAAGAGGTTGGCAGGCTTGCTGGCCAGTATTAGACACCTATTAACCTCATTATTAATTCTTCTCTACATCAGCAAACAGACAGAAACACTGCAGCAAAATGCAGAACCAGCAACTAGTCCAGTTCGTTTCATGACTCTAGCTGGGAGCGGCATGCTTAGGGCTTTCTAACTAAAAGACTTTAAAATATAATGTTCCTGTTATATTCATGCAGTCAAAACCACAATCAAAACAGCAAATAAGCCAAATTTCAGCTTAGAATCCTACTGCAACCCCAGTAGGCTAGGCTAGCGATAGCCAAAACAAGTTAGCTGTTTGTGTGTGCATGTGTGTCTGTTTGTGTACGTGTGTAAGGGCCCACGCGGTTCTAACTACCCCCGCAATGTCACAGAAACAATTTATCTGCTAGAAGAAGAGAGCAATCTCTTTTAATGATCCCCAGTCCACCCACAGCATGTGTGAAATGCTAACTGTGACTGTGCCCTCAGCGCCCAGCGCTCCCAAACAAAACGCTGATTATTAATGAATGTGATATTCCCTGTCCCTGTTTCAGCCCTCAAGACAAACCCTCATGCTTAGTGCTCCAGTTCACCCACTCCCACAATCCCACTGTACCCTGAGTCCAGCAGGCATTCTGGGTAGCTAAGCGACAGTTAAAGAGCTTCTCTTTTGTGGACTCTAATGACAGCTTTGTGTTTGTTCAAACCACTCCCTTTCATGTGCAAAAATGGTGACTTTTTGTTCCGCGTTATTTGATCATGCCCATTTGAGCAGTGATCCTGTCAAGTTCAACCTCAGTCTTATCTTGTTCTGGTGGACAAATGGCTTTTATCATTAACTGACATTGTTTTTATATTCTGTAAACTTTTAGCTTTATCTAACATGGCAGTTTGAAAATTTGTAGTCGTCCACCAAAACCTTGCACCAGTTGTATATACTTTCAGACATATGGCAATTACATTCCACCTTTGGGTTTGACATTTCGCTTAGTAGTTACCTCTAACCAGGTGTGTAATGTAAGCAAGAAAAACCAAAAGGACAGCACAAAGATGACTAACATGATCTCGTTAGTAAAGGCTATGCTAATTGATGACATTATGTTTGTTAGTATATAAATATCTAATTTATGTACTGTAGTTTTATTTCCATCTCTAAACATGATGATGGTTTAACATTTCTGATTTAAACATGAACTGTTTTTTGTCTGTTTTAAACAGTCACTTTACCACAACCTTCCTCTTTTTGCACCGTATTTTTTATAGATCATATGTGTAATTGTATTTGGTTGTATTTTTTTTTTAATTGCACCTTTTTGTATTTAATGTTACATGTCCGTGTTGTTAAAATTGCACCTTTTGTATTTAATGTTACATGTATGCACCTGGGGTTTGAGAGTAACGTAATTTCAATTCTCTGTATGTCTGGTACGTATTTCAGATTTGACAATAAAGTTGACTTTGACTTTGAACATTACTTGTAGAGCTCATACAGACTTAGGTCTTCTGTAACGGCTCGGCCAGTGGCCGGTAGGGGTCACTGTTTTTGGGTTTGTTTTTGTATGGTTTTTGGGACTTTTAATTTGACATTTGTGTCTGTTTTGTGTCATGTGTCACAGTGTCACCTGTCTTGTGTTTAGTGTAGTGATTATGTTTAGTATTTAAGTTTAGTTCAGATGGACCGTCGCTATCGGTCCATCGTCCCAATTTAGTTCTGTTCGTTTCTGTATCGGCCCTTGAGCCAGGTTTGCTTTATTCATGTCTTCCTTTAATAAAGAAACCATGTTCATGGATGCCTGCCTGCCTGCCTGCCTGTACTTCTAGGGATAAATCACGGAAGCGGGTCAACCCCGTCTTCCATGACATCTTCAAAAGAGATGCATGCAAACCGTGGCTATAGGTTTTTGGTGTGTGTACCTATTTCCATATCGGACATATTATAGCTGAAATTCAAAATCCAGCGACTGTACGTGTGTTTATTCAGTGTTTATTGACACTGGTCACTGTTTATACTTTACTTGTTTCTACAAGGCTTATAAGCAATGTATTTTGTGAGCCTATACTGCCAATACTAATACTAATACTAATATCAATGATTATATTTAAGTGCTAATGATAGGTTAAGTTAATAGTTTGGTTTATATGATTATATAATTACGCAAGTGTTTTGTAGTGTTAGCTATGGGCACCAAACTACCCATATCCACAAATATGTGGACCACTGTCTTAGAGGGTAGGTTTGAAATGTTTCCAGTTACAGCAAGGCCCATTGGTGGTTTGGCTTTTTGCAGACGTTTTGGGCCACGTTTAGCCCAGATCAGCAGAGGAGAAACTAGGGTTTAGGTCAGCAGAAGTTGGCGAAACAGCACTGCTGGGGGTTAGGTCAGGGAAAGCTGATAAAACAACATTGATGGGGCTTAGGTCAGCGAAAGTTGTTGGAAGAGCAATGGTGGGGTTTAAGTCAGCGAAAGTCAGCAGAATAGCACTGGTGGGTTTTAGGTCAGCAAAAGTTGCCAAAACAGAAGTAGGGATGGACAGTGTCCTCAGCAGTGCTGCTGCATCCACTATAGTCATGTAGGTCAACACCTTACTCAGCCGGACTAAGCAAATCCTTCCAAGTAACCACATTCTCTACTGCCCCTTTTCACCTATCTTCATTCATCCTTCATTTTACTGTCTCTTCCACCAATCTTCCACTTCAGAATCAGAATCAGAAAACTTTATTTATCCTGGAGGAAATTGTTCACATAGGTTCTGGAACCTATTCCCACTCCTCCTGTCTGTATACAAACACTCCCTCCTGCCTTTCTGCATGTTCATGAGAAATATGTTTATTGCACTCCTTTGTGGAACATAAGGATAAATCCCGAAAGCAGTTAGAGCTTGAAACTGCAACCGAAGCTGCGCAAGTCCTCTCCTTGCCGTCCTTGGAAGAAGTGGAAGAGTACAGTGTATCTTTTCCCAGCACAGAATAATCTTGATCTCTATCACTGTCTGTACACCACACTGAATGGACAAGGTGTAGACATGTGACTGAGGAAAGGAGATTTGTATCAGAGAAAATCTGAGTTTTCACTAGATACTGCCAGTGCGTTTATATACTGAATGATAAAGAGCAAGAGGAAAACAGAAGGAGGCGAGAAAAGCAAGATATTGTAAAGAGAGAGAGAGAGAATGGGATACATCAATGAGGGTCTGATGAAAAGAGCTGACACTATCACATCTGTGAGCTCATCACCAGATGTCATACACTATGGAGGAGATCGAAAAAAACGGCACAAATGTATGGCTTACAGGGGTAATAAATACTGATAACTGGGTAACAAGCTGCTGTAGCTCAGGGTGAAATGAATTAGTAAAGCATCTTCTGTGTCCCACTCTTTGTACTGCTACATGCTCTCAGACTGACTTCTGCTGTTCACATGTAGGTTGAGACTAAACTGTATATTATATTTGTTTCAATAATTGACAGCAATGGACAGAAATTTTATAGAAAACAGCAAAACTTGTACTTTCAACGATGCCATTCACATACATCTAATTAAGCTGAGGGTTTTGTACTTCAGTTCTATTCTAATCTCCTCAGTCAAATGGCTCAGTCAAATGTTCAGCCTCAGTAGGCCTATTGTTTTCACAGCTGCTGTGCACGAAAGGACTGTTTCACAAAAGTTTCAGATTAAAGTGACTTTCAATCCATCGGCTATAGTGTGATGTGTGAAGTGTTATGGCTAAGAAAGTGATTTGATTTGATTTGATTTGAATGTAACCAGCAGATGGTGGAGGTCTGCATTTTCTCTCCACATAGTAGTAGTTGCCCTCGAAGTACTCCTTTCCTGCACATTTAGTAATTCTGTTGCTTAATCGCAAACACTTTAGCTCTGGAAGGGGACGAGCTGATTAGTCTCGGCCACAATTGGACCACCCACAGATTGTCAGGTGTTTATTATAAGATGGCCCTATTTTCAAAATTTTCAAGAACTTTGATTGGCCATCCACAATTTCCTGGACCAGCTGTATCCACCTGATGGGAAACATTTGTACAGGGCAAAACCCAAAACTCCTTTCAGTATTTTCGGAACACTCTGATCTCCGCATGTTGAACATCAAAGTAATGCAATGGATTGTAAAAGATATCAACAAAAAACTGGCCAAAAAATTTAATGAGATTTTCTCAGTGTTTCAGGTGGAAAATGGTGCTGCCATACCATAATTTGAACGATTGTAACTTGACAACCATTTAACATACAGCTTTGACCAATATATCATTTTTAAGCTTATCTTTTCATCTTTTCAATGACAGAAAATCTCAATTTTGAATTTTGGGTCACTGTGACTCATTTTGCCAGATCAGGTCACATATGGTCATGAGGCAATTATGCTCTGTTACTCTGCACATAATAGAAATCAACGTATACACATTATAGTGTCAGAGAAGTACATTTCCAAAGACATTCTGAGTCTTTTATTCTGTAAAGAGCTCATCGTTGTCTCAGGTAGACATATACATCTACACAATTTGGAGCTCAATATCTCATTTCTCTTTCTCTCCACTCCTTTTTATTCTTGCTTACTCTTTGTCTCCAATGTCCTAAGTGTGTCAGAGGGACAGGCTGAGTGTGATAATGGCAGGTCAGTACTGAGTCTGACGTGGGAGTGACGTGGGCCAGAGAGATAGGGGTCAGGGTCATGGGAATGGATGACTATAGCAGGCTTCCAGAGCCAAAAAAAAGAGAAAGAGAAGGAAAAAGGAAAATAAATAGGTCCACAACGTCATCAGGACACAGTTATTCATGAACCTGTGACATTTCCTAGCACCACATGATTATCATGCATTAATATACATGCATATATACATAAAAACAAATAAAAAAACAAAACAAAGGCAAGCACACAACACTGACACCGACATTAACATTAGAAAATTGGAATGTTATCACATTTTTCTGCCTTAAATTCTGCATGCGTCAACAAAAGCGATGCTAGATGATTTCCCCCTTCCTCCTCTGTGGTTTCTTCCCAACTGATGAATTAGACATTAAAATGTGCATTTCTAAGCACCAGCAGCCCCAAAAAAGGATAACAAGTGATTTCTTGGCATTTGATCTCATTGTAAAATATGTAATCTCTCAAAACTCACACTCAGATGTATGTCCTCTGTCAAGAATAAATAATATCAAAATAAATAAAGTCCTTTTACAAATATTAACACAGCAGGTTGGCAAGTTTTAATGTGGGATTTGGAAAGACAGGCAGTTTCTTTTACTATAGCTCAAGTCCTCCCAGAGATTTGTCTTTCATTCTGTTTCCTCAGGAGCCAAAAGGCCAGCGAAACGTCCAGCAGCCGCTCAGAGAAATAGAACATTTGTAATAAAAATGCCTTTGGTGACTTACGGCCCCTGCGACCTTGGATAGCTAACTGATGTTTAGGGGGATGGGGGGGGTCTCAGAGCAGCATACTAGGCAGTGTGCTCCTCGATCAAATTCAATCGGCTGTTTTTATTATAGATCCCCTGAACAAAATATAGTAAAATCCAAAGTAAAAAGACTTGGCCCTAGAAAATTGTGGAAACTTGCTGTGTTTTCTTGCTGTGGTCATCTGTGTCCATTGGAGTGTAGCATAATTACTTCAATTCAGTGGTACGATTTGAATATAATAATTAAAATGTTCATTATTGTTACTATAAAAAATCTTATAGGTGTTAATCCAATCCTGTAAAGGGCATCACACACTAAACACAATGCAATAAAAAATAAACAAAGTTGGGCAAAGTCTGTTTAACGGACATGTTTAGCTCCTCACAATACAAACACACATCGGGGAGATTAGTTTCTGTTTGGAAAAGTAAAAGTAGCTTGGGGAGTTTCACCACCTCATTAAATAGCTGCAACTTTGTGATTGCTTTTATATCCAGCTCTGGTGGCTATAGTCCAATCAGAGCTGCTTTATTTGATGCTGTACTGCATGTGCCAAAGCAGAAGACTGTGTGTATATACTGCATGCGAGAGGTTACTAAACCTGCTCCTAAATATCTAACTTCTTGAAGAGCACACCTCCAACCCTGATTGAACATGTCATTCAGATCATCAGCACACTACATTATCTGATCAGTAGGGGTGTAACGGGACACAGATGTCACGGTTCGGTAAGTACCTTGGTTTTGGGGTCACGGTTCAGTACGGTTCACGATACAGCAAAGTTAAGCCACAAAAAGTTCTAAAGAATGAGGCTTGGTTTCATTTATTTTAAATAAACAGCAGTGTATTAACCAGTAAACACACACTCTTGCATATATTTTCATGTATGTTTAAGTGTTACGCCAGTCGGTGGCACTATTGCACCACACTACGACCCAGGTTTATGATTTACTTGCGCTTTTTTGTCCCTCAGTGATTCCGTATTTCTTCAATCATGTCTTCTCCGACGTACCGTGTATTCTCCGAAAGACATCATGTACCGAACTGTGACCCATGTACTGTGACGGTTCGGTACGAATACATGTACCATTACAGCCCTTCTGATCAGGAGTGTTAGATTTCAGCTGCAGCTGAATTCTGCAGGACATGCGATCTCCAGGAGCTAATCTGGTTCTAGGAGATACCGGAGCTGAATTGATGTCTTACTGAAGCATAAGACGTACGGCCAACATGAGACATTCCTGGATGTTTCTTCATTAAAAATAAATGGTGACCAAACAAAAAGGGCTTGTTTATGACCCACCTTATAGCGAGTGACTCATTTTCTGAAACCGCTTAATCTCGGACGTTATCCTGTGGTGAAAGGGCACGAGGCAGGGACTCTGGGTGGGGTGGTAGCCCACTGCAAATTTACAGTGAATATGGCATTTAAGATCATACTCAAAAATATTCTCATTTCCAAAGTTATTCAGGGTTATTGAAAACATACCCTGACAAAAACGACTCTCTGCTGTCATTTGTTCTGAAGCCCAATGGAACACAGAGCAGTCCATAAGACCTGTTACCAGCCACTGCCTGGGGAGATCTTGCCACACTCCCAGTTTTCGCCATTCTAAACTGGAGAGTGGTAGGCACTGAAGCATTTACAATGGATTTGTCTTAATAATGGCCAACCTGGATTTGGGGAAAAAAAATAAAACAGATGAACTGAGTAACTAACTGAGAAAACCTGAAAAATTAAGAAATACTTGATTGATTTAAATAACCAGAGTCCTTAGGAATTGTAGTCCTTAGTAATAACAAATACAAAGACAAACATTTATTGGCCAAATATGAAACTATATATAAATTATGATATAATGTAAATGTCCAATATAATTACATTATAATATAAACTCTGTCCTAGTGTTAACAAAAATAGCAAAAAGGCTTTGGTTGTCATTCCCCTTTGGTCTGTAAGGGCAGCCCTTTGTGCCTTGGAGCAACAAGAGTCTGCAGGAAATCTGAAAGACTGAGGTGACAGAAGGCCAAATGAGGATGAGAAACTGAAAGGCTGTGTGTCTGGATACCATTCAAATTGGCCAGCACTAGACATTTAAACCTCTGTTTTTTGGCACAACACATCCCAGATTTGGCACTCTGAGGAAGCCGGTTGCACCAGAGCAGGTGTGAAGCAGCCACATTGCTACAAAAGAGAAAGATTATTTCTTGTTCCCTCGTCTTTGTAAAAACACCCAGACCCTGCTACATGCGTGCGGATGTAGGCGCGTGTGGATGAGGGAGATATTTTTTGTCTTTAATATCCCTGCAATATGAGCAATAAAAATGAAGAATGACGTGCCGAGACTGAAGCACAAAAGCGTCATCTCGAAACTGCTTTCAGCTATTATTCATTTTCTGGTCAGAAATACATGGAAAAGTTCTGGAATATGTATGGCACACTTCTATCGAATCTCCTCATCCATTCTCTGGACAGGAGCAAAGTAAAGAGAAAGAGGGAGAGAGACCAAGAGAGAGAGAGAGAGAGAGAGAAAGAGAGAGAGCGCAAGCAGATGAAAATGGTAAGTGTTTAAAGATGTATGTGTGACATTCAGTGAAAAAAGACTCCTCTGAGGCTACAGCTACATCACAATGAATCAGTACTGAGGGACTGAAATGGGCTGCTTCATTTCGCAATCACAGTGTACACGGCTCTGTCCCGCAAGCATTGCACCGACAAAGGCAGTATTAAGAGCAGATCATTACTCCAAACCATAAAAATGCTCGCAGTTATACAATAAAAATATTATTTCAAGCCGTAATAAGGCCAGAATGTGATGCCTGAGCCAAGAAAAAAGGTGGCAGCTGTTGAAGCAGGAAGGCACACTTTGTCGTGACCCGTAATAAAACGCTGTTTGAATTTTTAACGTGGTTTTCGTAGCTAGTGTTAGCCTCGGCGCCGGAAAGCTCTGTATCATTATCCTAGCAGGGACCCTATTTACAGCCCCGCGTTCTGCCGTGTTCGTTCACATCTCAATAAGTACAACATTGCAGGACTATTTTTACTCTTCCACACACAGGGGGGGAGAGGAGATGGCACGACCGCGAGGCGGACAGCAAGCATAATTTGACAGCCTGATTACGACCGTGGGGGAGAGGAAAAAGAGAGGACGAACAAACAAATTCCACAGAGCTGAGGCTGTAAAGTGGCCCAGTATATTGCTGGTTATTCAGTTAATGTTGGCCTTTGCCATACTGACCAACATCCTGACCAAGCACAGTTCCAGATTAGCAGGGTTATAGGTCATGGGGGACTAAGGTGACTGCAGCCCTACAGATTTCAAGATTGCAACTGATAAAGGTATAATAACTTTCTTCTTTCTTCTATAATAATGATATCAATTAAAAAAAAATTACAATGATAATAAGAAGAAAACAGCAGTATGTTTCAATGATTTCAGCATACACCAAAGTGTACATACATGTTTTGTATTATCTACTATTGTTACGACAGGGGGGTTTAGTCCACTGTCGTGATTTACCTCTTGGAAAGGACCAGGCTGGCAGGCAGACTTCCATGCTGTGGTTTCTTTATTTAAGTCAAACAGAACAGAACAGAACCGAAACCTGGCACGGGGGCAGATACGTTTTCAAACCAAAGAATGTGAGGCGTTGTACTGACCACCAGGATTAACACAAACAGGACTTAAATACAAACAAAAATCAGTGGGCAAAACACAAAACAGGTGACAACCAAAAAACATGTGACACAAGAACAGAACAGGGAATCAAAATAAAAGTCCCAA
>JBBPDB010058131.1:0-10648 GCA_037974465.1 Brachypetersius altus | reverse complement strand
ACTTTGCTGTATCGTGAACTGTACCGAACCGTGACCCCAAAACCGAGGTACGTACCGAACCGTGACATCTGTGTACCATTACACCCCTAGTGTAAAACCCTAAATATGCCCCCAGATATGCTCCCAAACCTCTTTAATGTAATGTTAAACTCAGTTTAATGCATTACCATTAAAGAAAATGTAATGGTAAACCCGTATTCGACTTGAAATTCCCCACCGAGATATGCAACACGGAAGGTTGCGGGACAAAAGTATTGGGACACCGAGGTGAACGGGTCCCTTTGTGCGAAAACATCCAGAAAAAATATACTCTGAGCAACAAAAAAGCAAAAAAAGGCAGGAGATATTTGCAGTTTCCGCGTTATTGTGGGGATTTTCGCGCGTGAATGAATCCGCGACTCCTGATCCGCGTAGAAGTAGGGGATTACTGTATCTCCAAATTAAGCATAATCTTGGTTAACTAACCTTTATACATATAATCAACAAATTATAACCTACTGAGGTTTTGCAAAGACATACACTATATGCAAATGTATACAAAACACTAGAGCAAGCAGTACAGCAGGCTGTGATCTGTGTTTTAACTACAGGCTGACTTTGGACTTTGATCCTGTAAAAAAATGGCACACTTTGACAAAGTGGGGCTTGTTGGTTATCGAAATCTGTAGTTCCACACGGTAAATCTAGCACCTCTGTTTGAATGTCATCATTTTATACATTTAGTTCCTAAAACACTTAATGCTGGCGAATCAAACGAGGAAATGCTGTAAATGTTATTTAGATGAAACTTTGGTTTGTGGTCTGTTTTACAGGGTGTATGAGGCCTAGAATGTCAGTGTGAAGAGCTAGTGGCGGAGAACTCTGTGGAATGTACAACACCACCAGTGGAACCGTGGATCAGCGGAGGACCAGTTTTCAGAGAATCGCGAAGCATTTGCTCAAACAAGCTTAACAAGCACAAGAGACCTACTCTGCAGGAACAATGTCTAGACCAGACATCTGTACAAAATTTCATCACTTATACTTCAAACATAATCGTGGTCCAAAACAAGCGCTATGTATTTATTCCAAGTGTTAGGCTTGCATATGAGACAGTGTAAGAAAGTCTTTAATGAATCAGATTTCAATTTTCAGATGGGAACACTGATGTATCTGTCTGCTCTTGGTCTGATTTGTTGTATTGTGGTATATAAAGGGATTCTACCACACTTTATTTCACATACCATAGAGATGCTGTACAGTAGTGTGCTGCCCACGTGGTTTAAACAGCATAGAGAAACTGATCAAAGGGCAGTTTTCCCCTTTTCAAGTCACTTTCAATATATGAACACATGTTATTTTGATATGTGAGTAAATCTACTGTCATATAAGGTAACATGCAGCACGAAGGTCATTAAAACATACTGTGTAAATAACTGTCTAGTAAATGTTTACCATGTGTCATGCCAACACACAGCGGGTTAAAAATCTCGCTAAGAGCACATCCCTATAGGCAGATTTACTAACTCCCACAGTTTTCCACAGACTTTAATCGATTTGATCTAGGATCTCTTGATCTTTCCTCTGTGGACAGGGATATTTCATCAATTCCACTCAGTTATGCATGTTTGAGTGTCACTTAACATTCCGGATGGTTTAGCTGCAGGCGACATGTGCGGATGCCTGGAAACACTACCATGTTTACTCCTGTGCTCACGGGTTTGAGGCCTTTGAAGCCTACAGTAAGTCAATTTGTTTACCTTGAAATTTTCTATTGAATCATAAGCCCTTCCACGACCACGTCATGGGCCTCATCTGTGGGATAATGGGTTTTTTTTCTATTGCTTTGGCATATTTAGTATGACAAATGTGTCATTTACCATTAAGCTGTTTTCTTTTCTGTCATGTTCTATTCCGGCAACCCTGCACATTTTAGACTTCTCCGGCTTCTAACACACCTGATCCAACTAATTACCAAGCCCTTCCTCAGCTGAACGGGTTGTGTTAGAGTAGAGAATTACTAAAATGTGCAGGAAAAGGGATTTCCAGGATAAGGGTTGGGGAAACGGTGGCGTAAGCAAACGGTTAAGTATCTTGTAAATACAGAACATTTTTGCCTAGATTCATTCAGAATTTTATAGTAGCGCTATGTATTGTTGTCGTTTTACTATTTAAGTATTCAATAACAGTAATATTGGAGTCTGTGTGTTTGGGTTTACCCACCAAACACTGCTTCGGTTGCATTCCAATGAGTGTAAACTACAAGCAAAGCAATAAAACTATTTAAATGACTTTGGATCTGCATTCACTGCCTCATGCCTTTTTGTTGGTCACATACTGCAATGAACAGGTAATTGAAGAGCAATCATTGGGATAAACAAATGTAAAAAGTGGTTCTCTTTAGAGAAATTAACCTGTTTTAATCTCTTTACAGTGTTGGAGATGGAAAGTAGCACTTTTGATGCCTACAAAGCAAAATAATTTAGTTTAATTTGTAACCATTTAATGTATAATCCATAATTCATTTCTGTATGATAATCATGGTAAGATACTGTTCAGCCAGAGGGGACAAAGTTGTTTTGGGGACTATATGCAACATACTGAATGCATCTCTGTGCCACATGACTAGGCCAAAACCTCAAACCTACCAAGAACAGTATCCCAGGCATCAGTGTATTGGTAACAATTTCATGCAAAAACGTAATTAAGCAATTCTGATGTCTGACTCTTATCACTGCCCCTGAGCAACTGTGGGTCGTTAACACTCTTTAACCATCAAGCCATTCTAAATTACAGCCATTTAGTTGAGAAGTTTTCGTTTTGAAAACTCGGTGGAATTCCCCTTTAACGAGACCAGCAGTGTAATACAGCAGAGAGACAGCAGGTGGCGCAGAGTTGGGAGCTCTGACTCCGCCTTTTTCAAAACTGCGCAGTAACGTACTACGCAGTTCTGCGCTTTTGAACAAGTATCTTACCACACACGAAGGAAACATCATTTTACGAACGATTAAACTGGGTTGTTAATGCACGAGAAATAAATATTCAGTTCGTGGATCTAAATGCGTCGTGGAGAGAGGCGGTTCGTTTGTAATACCCCGTGTTCACCTGTAGGTGGGGCCCTCGTTTAACACTGGCAATGGTGAATGTTGCTCGAATTTTCTTCATCTTTTTCATTAAAGGCACAATATGGACAAAGGTATTGGGACACACCTCTCGCTGAGTTGACCCAAGCAAATGGCGTTCTTATTTTTTCAGCCATGCTTCCAATTTTGTGGAACCTTTTCTATTCCAGAATTCCTTCTATTCCAGCCCAAGGCACGAAGCAAGATTCATAAAGACACGTTACAGCTCCAAAGGGTGGGACCAACTCCCTATAAGTGTTGAAATAATGACCCGTCGTCCCGATACTTTTGTCCATATAGTGTAAATTACAAAGTAAGAAAAGTGCTCCGGAAAGTCTTTGGCTAAATGTAAATAACACGTTTTTGAAATAGGATAAGTTTGTCTGAAATAATAAAAGTATGTCTGAAAAAAATTAAATACAGACATGTTCTTTGTTTTATGTTTGAGATCAAAACAGTAAAAACGCCCACTAAAATGAATAATCAATACAATATCCATAACAATGGGCCTTTAGAGCTGGGGCTACCAGAGGGAGTTCAGAATCGCACCATATGTACAGAAGTATTGGGACGCCTACCCATTAGCCCAACAGGGAGTTTAATGACACTGTATTCAAATACACACATTTTAATATGGAGCTGGTCCCCCTTGGCAGCTATAACAGCAGCCACAATTCTTAAAAGGCGTTGCACAAGGTTTTGTAGTGTTTCTGTGAGAAGCTGTGCCCTTCCAGCCTGTAGAGCATTTATGAGGTCATGCACTGAAGTTGGTCCCGCTCGCAATCTCCAGTCCAGATCATCCCAAAGTCTAGTTCAGGGGTCAATGCGGGCATGTTCTTCCACTCATCCAGCTATGTCTTTATAGACCTTGCTTTGTGCAGTTTATAGACAGTCATGCTGGAACAGAAAAGGTTCTTCCCCAAACCCTGAAAAAAAAAGAAAAGAAGTCCCAATACTTTTGTCCATATTGTGTATATTAAATGAGAATGTCTTTATGGACTACATGATAGCATAAGTAATTTTGTTTTATGTGCATGGGCTATGGGTTATTGTGGAGAAAATTCTGGAAAGAGCAAGCTGGCTGTGAGCTGAGGCGAAAGATGCTGTTGCTGAAGGAGGAGGAGAAGGAGGAGGAAGAGGAGGAGACTGAGTTTTTTGGCATCTCTCTGGCCGTTGTGGGTGTGTAGAGCTCTACTGTACACGACTCAGCGACGGACTCTCAAGCTTTATCTCCATTTTTGAGCAAACAAGGAACCACCTAGAAACGCTTAGCATGCCCTCTCAACATCTCAGTTAGTGTCTATTTCCGCTTGTGTTCTCTAAAGGAGTCTACTCGGGAAGGAAAATAGCAAAAAACACAATTTATTGCTGTCGATTGACGTTGGATTTGACCTGGTGAGTGCAGGGCTCACTTACTCGACGCTCGGCTAGCTGCCTAGCTAACACTAGCTGTCTGTTGCTAGCATGCTAGTTTTCGACTTGAATCGACATTCTCTAGTATTATAATTGTATTTATTTTATTTTTCTGATAATTTGCCAAGTTATACATCGTGCTGTTCGCTGTTCCCTTGTAAATGCGTGGCTATTATAAAACATTTCTCGCTAATACAGAATTGTCTTGGTGCCTGGCTACATATTTTTAGGTTCAATCCTTATTTAATGCTGCAAATTATGTCAGCACTATGATTTAGGAATTATATAATATCTGTCGTGTGCTAACGTTAAATAGCACTGTAAAGCATTTTGTGTGCGCGTGTGTCAATTTTTGTTTTGGAAAACAATTATATTACTTGCTAGGTAAGTTAGCAAATATCAGGACGTGCCTTAACTGAAATGCATCAACTGACCTCACAGACTGGCAAAATGTTCAGTCTTACCTCAGTTTTTGTGGAAATTAAGTTAGTTAGGTGATTTTACGATGGAGAGGTGCTTTGTGGAAGATAGGAGGGGTGTTCTGATACTGGTTTGTGTTTGTTGTTTACTAGAAAACGTGTAACTCAGCTGTCAAATTTGGAGATCCTAACCAAATGTGTAGAAAATGTCAGGTGTATTAAGTATGACAGCACTGTTTTAACTTGGGTAAGGTAAGCTGTCGGTATGCAATTGAATACCAAGCAAGCCCTCGTTCTGGTTTGGTCAGGAAGAGTGAATTTAGTGATACTCGGCTTCAGACCTGCTGTATGTTTAGGGCGTATTGTTTTAAGTGTGTTTTTAGTTACCCATTGTATCTACTTCAGAAAGTAGCCTAACGGAGATCACTCTCTTGTTTCCAACAATGGCTTAAAATTCCACGCCCTTAACACTTGTTTTAACGTTTCCTATACTTGTCAGAATAACCAAATGCCATATTCCTGAAGGCTCATCTGTTCCTACTCCTACATAAAAATTTTAGCACTAAACCAAAATTATCTGAGTGAGCCAAAAATGTTTAGCTCTAGATTCAAAGACATAGATTAAGTCTAGTCTTTGATTAAATTGCTGCGTTAAAGCTGAGTCACCTTTGAAGTTTTTTCCCCCATTTGTATTTGGTTCTAGAGGGCTGGTTTCCAGGCCAGGGATTAATCCTAGGAATATATTTTACTTTCAGTTTCCTTTCAAAATGCGGACTGGGGACGTCCAACCCCTAATGTCTGCAGTTTTTTTCTTTAGGTTTTTTCTTTTTTTGGGAGACATTAAAATCATTAGAAGTTTTTATGACTGAAGACTGTGTCACCCATTATAGTTTGGGGTAATGTAGATACATTTTTGTTTTTGTTGCTTTAGTCTTGGGGCTCCTGTGTAAATTCAGGAAACATTGACACCAAGTGTCTTAACTAGTCAAATACATTTGGGGTAATTCTGTAGTTTTGTAAATATTTTTCGTCAGGGCATCTTTCCATTAGCTAAATTCTGTTGTGTTGGCCTGTTGCACTTGCAAAACACTTTGCAATAGAACTTTTCTAGTACAATTGACACACATTTATAATTTTTTTTGAATAATGGACAAACGACCAAAAGTCCCCCAGACCGTCACGTCACAGATGTTCTTATTTCTGATGAACAACGGTTGTTTTCTAATGCAAGGAAGCCAAGCAAAACCAAAATCCCCTGTCGTGCCAAGGACAGATTGTCTGAAAGACTAGACAAACCCATGCGTTCACACCAGCGTGAAACCGGCTCGCTTCCCAAAACAGAAAAGCGGATGCTAGAATAACTTCTTGGAGCCCCTGAGTGAGAGCACGGGGGCACTGCTTTGCCTGATGCCTGTAGCAGATGCTGGGCAAAGGTGTCCTGTCCTTTAAAACATGCTGAATGCGTCTCATACAGATTACAGCTAAAGCCAGCTGTCCTTGAGAAGATTTCTCTGCTGTTACTTGGCTCAGATGCTGGCCTCCTCACCGACTGACAGATTCTCCTCAGACTCATTCTGCCGTCTGCCATGGAAACAGTTGGAGCACCATATGGGTGTGCGCTAGATAAGGGTTAGCACTTATTTGTGATAATGCTATTCAAAGGAACACAGTATTCTTGATTAACTAGTTCCAGCCAAATATTGCAGTAAAAATGTTTTTAATTGCTGCAAACAGCGCTCAGCGTTAAGCATCACGCCAAACTTGGCACATTTTTCCGATAACGAAAGTGAAATATGACTGCGCTTCCTGTTTTGTTTGGGAGAGTGGTTTGTTGTCTCGAGACATTAAGCAGGGACCCTCTGCCAAGAGAACAGTTCGGCACAGAGCAGTTATTGGTAAACCAGCACAACCAGGAGCCAAAGTCATCATATCTGTTCTGTTCAGGTGAACAAAACAAAGAAACCTCAGTCTAGTGCCTTGGCTAAAGTTTTGAATACATCGTGTGCATCTCCTGCTTTGAAACAGGCTCTCATGTTGCCTGTAATGTGTTTAATGTGGTCCGGACTGCACAAAGACGACACAGATGTGGTCGTGTGATCTGTGTGCCCAGCACATCTCGCTGGTTAGCATGACTCAGCCTTCGCGGTGCTATCTATTCAGATGGTACTTCCTAAATAACCCCATACTCAACCACATGATATCTGCTCTGAAAGAGAATCCCAACACGTCCAGTCCAAGCTGTTTAGTATTTGAACATATCTATCATATTTCTTAATGGATTTGTATGGTTATAATGTGTGAGGTGTCCTTCAGTGAATGACCAAATAGTTCCCAGCAAATATAGCGAATAGTATTTTTGCTTGAAATGCCCATCCCTAATCTCAGGATTTTATAACTGGCTCTTTGCATAGCCATCTGTGTGCAGTTCCTAATCTGAGAAATGCAGTTGGATGGGGATTCAGTTTTGCAAACATTTTGGAAAAAAAAAAAATGTGGGTGGGAACTAACTGAGCGTGCAGCTTTGTAACCAGTCCAGCATCTCTTTAAAACTATGAATGGATAAGGAGACACTCACTAACATTGACTGATGAGGAACAGGCATGTCAGCTCATAAGCCTGACTATTAGTTGCTATTAGGGGTGCACCACAATTTCAGCCACCTCATAAAGTGATCTGTTTTGACCCAGTTTAAACGTTTTGTGCGGCTGCAGACCAGTAGTGACTCTGTGGAGTTGTTTCACAGTTTCTACCTCAGAAAACAATACAATTATGTATTGTGCATCAACATTGGAATTGTTTGCCGATGCCTGTTTATTTACATACCGGTGCTTATAGATAAATATTTCTAAAAATGAAGAAATATACCTGGATTAGCATCAAAGCTGTAAAAAGAATAGAAAGGATACTGTACCACTCTCAGCTTCACATAAATCCTCAGGTTTTTCAAGTAAAACAAATATCAAGTAACTATTAAAATATCAGATCAAAAATCAGATCAAATCTAAACATCTGCAAATCTCTAAACGCCTCTTTCTGTTACAGGTTGGTGTTTTTCTTTCCTGAGTTATGAGGACAGAGGTTTCTTGATATCCATTATGTATTAGTTTCCTGGAGGATTGCTTAACATACACCACTACCATTACATATTAACTTCTTGGTCATATGGGGGGTTATTTATGTAAGCTACTGATGATTAATAGCAATAAATGAGATCAGCATTGTTCTGAAATCCTGCTGTGCCATCGTGGGAAGACATCAAAAAATGAAAACCTTGGTTTGAAACTTTTTACTGTAACAAAAATTAAGCTCAAATTAATGTGACTTTCAAATTACTGTAGAGAATACAGCGTTTAGCCTCATTTAAAGTAGAGCAAAATAGCATTTACAGAGAAATCAACTATCTGATACTAAGTGGGGTTGAGTTCCAGTTTAGAAACCTAACATAAAGAGATTTCTAACCACTTTAACCACTCGTAACCACATTATATTTAATTTACAGAAAGGCCTAGCTTTCGCAATATTGAAAAGCTGTTTTAGTGGCTGTCCAGTTCTGGTTTAAAACAGATCTCAGAATATAAAGTTGTCTAAATTGTGAACTCATTAGTTTCTTCAAAAGTTATCTCTTCTCATAAGTTTCTGGCGAAAATAAGAAGGAGCGACAGCCAATTTCCTCTTCAGCTATTGCTTCCCACTGCTGTTCTCTTTGGTCCCTCCTGAATGTTACCAGAGTGCACCACAATGCCAGTTCCGGCTCTTTGCCACAGAGTCTAAGTGTCCCAGTGTTTCGTGCAATGATGTGGAAATTTCCGTTTACTGCAGGGCAGAGGGGAAAGTCTGCCCATCAATCAAATGAATGTCACTGTTTAGAGGGGCACAGGTGGTGCTGTTTAACTGTCAGAACACACCTGGCGTATGATGGCTGTCCTTTAGAGAAAACTGGGATCACTGTATTCATTCGTAAATACTGAGATCTGTGTAATGAAGATGTTTTCCTGTACCTGTCTTTGTGCTGTGTGTGTGTGTGTGTGTGTGTATTAGGGGTGTAACGGTACACAGATGTCACGGTTCGGTACGTACATCGGGTTTGGGGTCACGGTTCGGTACGGTTCACGATACAGCAAAGTTAAGCAACATAAAGTTCTAAAGAATGAGGCTTGGTTTGTTTTCGTTTATTTTAAATAAACAGCAGTGTATTAACCAGTAAACTCACACTCTTGCTTATATTTTTATGTATAAGTGTTATGCCAGTAGGTGGCACTATTGCACCCAGGTTTATGATTTACTAGCTCTTTTTGGTCCCTCTGTGGTTCTGTATTACTTGAATGACGTCTTCTCCGTCGTACCGTGTATTCTCCGAAAGACATCATGTACTGAACCGTGACCCATGTACCGTGGCGGTTCGGTACCAATACATGTACCGTTACAGCCCTAGTGTGTATGTGTAAACATATCCCAAATCCCTTTAGGTTGTAAGCATGTGTCTGTGCCCTGTAACATATGTTTTGCCTAAATCCAGAACACTGACCTGCCCCAGTGTGAGCAGCCTGACCCTTTTACATCTGTCTGCTAAAGAGATCCATCGTAGCTAATTAATTACTGGCTTGTGAGATGTGGCCTCTATAGCCAGCATGGTCATGTGCAACTATTTGAAGCCTTTGGTTTCAGATGGTCGAGGTTAATCTGTGGTGCAGTTCCAGGGCCTTCCACTAAATTACAAAAGACTGTACCCGTTTGCTTGCATAAACCGCAAAGGACACAAAAGGAAAGGGGAAAAAAATATGTCCGTAAAAAGCACCACGCCCCGCATCACTGGCAGTCTGTCTAAACTACTGCAACAAAGGCACACATTGTAAACTGAAAGGTCATTGCATCCTGTGTGGGATTAGTAGAAGAGCCTGTCTGTGTTGCCAGAAAGACAAGATGTTTGCCTGTATGGGTCAGTTCACCCAAATTTCCATTCAGTTTCGGGAACATTTTGTCCTGTTTTATATGGTTGAGAATGGACAGCAGTTTGTACACATATGGAGCGAGTTTATTGGAATCAAAGGTAATTTAGTAACTAATGCAGGGATCTTCAGTAACTGAGAACGTAATAAGAGGATTTTTAATCCCTAAATGGGGGATTCCACATTTAAATCCGAATAAGGAAATATTTCATTTATAAACAAGTATACAGGGTGTTGGTGACCTAGTGGTAGGATACTTGCCTCTGGCGCAAGAGGTCATGGGTTCGAATCCTACAGCACCACCACTGGGTCCCTGAGCAAGACCCCAAGTTACTCCAGGGAGACTGTCCCCCTGTAGTTAGGGAATGGAAGTCGCTTGGGATAAAAGCGTCTGATAAATGGCCTGAATGTAAATATCCTGAGTTTTGCTGTGAAATGCTATGTTTTAGATAAATGTGTGAAAAAATGTAAAATGTGCTCACACTAAACAGTTTTCAATATGCTACCTGGTGTCTGAGACATTGGTCTACAGTGTATATACATATCTGTTACCCATTTTACACACTTTTTAGAATACATCTGAAGAATTATACCTTGGTGATTAACTACGCATCTGATTTCTGCTTACTTATTTCTTCTTCCTCATTTTCACTTTGGAAAAAAAATCTCCTTGCCTTCTAGGGCTGCACAGTATATATCGCAAATGTACCGTCATCGCGATATCAACATGCGCAATATCCATATCGCCAAAGACTGACTGAACTGCAGT
>JBBPDB010058110.1:0-10649 GCA_037974465.1 Brachypetersius altus | reverse complement strand
CTGGGTCCCTGAGCAAGACCCTTAACCCCAAGTTGCTCCAGGGAGAGACTGTCCCCTGTAGGTAGGGAATGGAAGTCTTTTTGGATAAAAGCGTCTGATAAATGCTGTAAATGTAAATGCTGGCTGGGGTTGAGGTCAGGATCTGTGCATGCTTTTGGGGACCTTGCTTAGTGCACTGGGCCGCAGTCATGCAGGAATAGAAAAGATTCTTCCGCAAACTGTGCCCACAAATTTGGAAGCAGGGCATTGTCCAAAATGTCTTGGTATGCTGAAGCATTTAGATTCCCCTTCACTAGAGGAAAGAGGCCACCTAAATTCAACAATTAAGAGATGGGTCCCAATACTACTGTCTAGATAGTGTATGTAAAAAGAGTATTTTGCATTGTATTCATTTCCACATAGGCCTGAAATTTACAGAAATGTACAGAATTTCCCTAAAATCCAATCACTTGCCAAAGTCAGTCAGAGTGGTTTGATGTGAAATTGCTTTTCTGAACAGTGATGTTGATAAGAACATGGGTCTTGATGTCCACAACACAAATACAGATATTGTATTGATTAATTCACTTTCAGAAAGTTATGAACAAGTTACACCCACAATTCTGTTCAGTCAAAAAGAGCAGAGTCAGCCTACAGACTTTGTCTCAACATCAACTTGAACTGTTGCAAAGTTGAAATATTTGAGTGCAATGTATTTATCTTTCATTCGAATCGAACAAAGCATTCCACATCAAACATTAGTTATGAGTTTTAGCAGATAATTTACACTTAGGGCTGTCTTGACGCATAAAGCTTTTGAGTGCTGACATTCTGGTGATGGTGTGCTCAGAAAACCGTTTTTGTAATGTAATTTATCAAAATAGCAATCGTATACCACCACTCCAATTTGACAGGCATGGATATTATGCTTATGGTGTCTGTCCTGTTTCTGTAGATCAGTGGGATGGAGCAGAGCTCCCAGTCCACCGCAGCCTGTGTACAGAGGCTCCCCCCACCACAAATCCCCACCCAGAGCTGTTATTTCTCGCTTAGACAAGGTGTGTCTGGTCGCATACAAACACACACACATGCACAAACACACACACCCGCACACACCCACACCTAGACACACACAAAAAGCCAATCAGGCTCGTTGTCAGTGGTAGAGTACAGGCACTGTAATTCAATCTAAATCCACTGTTCTCAGGCTTAGCGAGGTATGAACTCTCAGTCTGTCCAAACTAATTCAGCACAGGCTTATTGTCGAAAACAAAATGCAGCAAGACAAATAATTGATTTATTTTCTGGGTCTGCCCCTGAAGGATTTAAAGTCTATATCATCTGCAGAAGGCAGACTTTAATGGAGAAACCTCTCTATTTCACTTCAGTTTGAATCAGCCACATGTATCATAATAGCAAATCAAATAGTGTGCTGATGATCAGGGCATAGACTTGGTAGGAGAGCCAAAAGGAGGTTGCAGTTTTTTTTGTTGTGTGTGTGTGTGTGTGTGTGTGGGTTGCAGGGTTGGAGTGGGTGGGTGGGTGGGTGGGTGTGGGGGTGGGGGGTGGATTTGAGAAAGAGAGAGAGAGAGAGAGAGAGAGAGAGAGAAGACACCCAGATGCTATTCTTCACTCTAGCCATGTGGAAGTTTCTTTATTGATTGTGGCTGAGGCGGAATCCAGGGTCAAAGATCAGAAAGCAGAGTTCAGATAAAGAGGGATTATGCTTCTCAGGGGTCTCAGGAAGGCAGTGAAGCTGTCTGGACCAGAACGACCTCTGCTCGCGCTCTTTATCCTGCAGTCCTCACTAGCCCTATCAGTCACACCAGAGAGTGAGCAGAGCATTCATGGCAAAACACAAGGCCTCATGAAATATACAATTCATCACACACCAGGGCTGTGCGATGCTGTCACACATGGTGGGAGAAAATATCCCTGTGAAAACATAAAAGAGATACTTCATCACAAGTACATTTCAGCTATTGCCAGCTTTGTTTCCTCATTCTCTCCCTTCATGCTCCACTTTTCTCTTCCAAATAACTTTATGTAAACATGTTAGCATGTTATCATCATGCTGAAGGTTACATTTGAACCCATGTTTTATATCATTTAGTTTACTCTAGCCATGGCAGGGTTGTTTTGATTGGGGTTTTTGAATTTAGGGTACACCAGTTTATTTCAAATTGTACATACAATGTTTACTTTTCATTATAACAGATATTTATACATGCCATAACGTGTGCTGTTGTATGGTAGCAGTGGTATTTTTTACATATCAAATATTTATGAAAAGCCCTGAATTTAAACAATGTGCTGCACCCTGTCTATCTTCCTTTCTCACTCTCTCTTCCTGTCTCATATCTCTCTCTACTCACATCTTCCTTCGTCCTTTCTTCCTTTTTTCTTCTTTCTCTATATTCTCTCTCTCTCTCTCTCTCTCTCTCTCTCTCGTTCTCTTTCTCTCTCTCTCTCTCTCCCCCTCTCACTCTCTCTCTCCTTCTCTCTCTCTCTCACTCTCTCTCTCTCTCACTCTCTCTCTCCCCCTCTCACTCTCTCTCTCACCTTCTCTCTCTCTCTCACTCTCTCTCTCTCTCTCTCTCTCTCCCTCTCTCTCACACTCTCTCTCCCTCTCTCTCTCTCTTTCTCTCTCTCCCTCTCCCTCTCTCTAGCCATCTCATCTGAGTGCTGAGCCTCTGCTTCCTCCTCCGAGCTTCCAGTCTCACAGTTTGCGACGCTTGCCCCAGTTCCCTGCGCAGTGCCAGCCCCTTCACATCAGTCACCCCATGCCCATCACGCTGGGAGTGGGCATGGCCACTGGCCTGCAGGCCCTGCCCCCTGTGCCACCACACAGGCCTCTTCCCTCACGCCCTCAGTCTCCAGTCAGAGCGGCCCCTTTCCTCACCCTCCCTCGCCAGCTACCCTACAGAGCAAACCAGGTACGTTTTCTTTCTGCCATGGGCAAAGTAATTCCTTTTATGACCATCCTCAAAGATGGAAACCTCAGGAATACTCACATGTACAATGCCACCAATTTACCTTCAGCATACAGCATACATAATAGCACTGATTCATGCATTTGTGTGTACGCAATATTATAATAACAGTGTGAATGATAACCCTATAGAGGGCAGTCTTGAGGCAGCGAAGCGTGATTATGGCACAGCAGTGCAAGAGCGCAGGTATCTAATTGACATGCTGTGTTACAAGACCTATATTAGGCAGCATTTTGCAGGCCGTGCATGCATAGACAGATACCCAGGCATCTGGGGGAAGAAATCAAAGATGTTAACTAGGTGCTCCTACACTTTCCTCTAGGGTTGCACAGCATATGGTTTATTAATCATTATCGCAATATTGCCCTTTCCAGGACTGATATTGCAGAAGGCTGCAATATGCAAAAGAGCGCAACCAGTTTCAGCATTATTACATATAGCATATAACATATAACCCATCATAGTGTTGATTACTGTTCCTATGGTAATCTGAAGAATTAAAGGGTTAATGTAATCCAAGCAAAGTAAATTATTTTTGCCCAAAAAATGGAAAATGGCTAAAAAATTTTCATGCAGGATATAATACCAATCACAATACTTTGTTCATATTGTGTAAATGTTACATTAAACTAATTAATCCAGAAATATTTGTGTTAAGGAAACAGTGCCATGATTAAAAAATATTTACATTTTCATTACCTGCTTTATCCCTTTTATTATCTATGTGTTTGTGGTGAAATATATCTACAGTACACAAACACATAGAAGGACTGAATGAAGACAAGGAGTTCACAGTGCAGAGTGGAGTGAATGATAATGAAGGAATAAGAACGCAGAGTGAGTAAGAGGTGTTCTGTGGAGAAGGGTCTGGATGCAGATCTCCAGTGACAGGCCCATCTCTTGCAGCTCCAGCAGAAATACCTTGTAATGCCATCTGGGAACCGTCACCACTGGAAGTTACTTTAAGATTTAAAGTGCCATGGTTCCATGCATAGCATAGCTAATGTGTTACATTTGTAGTTATTTCGTATGTTCGGTATGCATGTAATTTGTCATATTGAATGTTGATACACTATTCGGTTAATTTAGACAAATTGTCTTAGAAAGAAGAATTTAGCAGAATCTCAAACACAAAAAAAACGTTTAAGTGATCAATCCTTGGCCCTTGATCAACCAATCAAAAATCTGAATTTATGAGCACTGCACCGGACACTCGTCATCTCCTGGTTTCACGGAAGGGCAGATTTTACCCACTCCTCAGACACTAGAGCTATTCCAAATACAAGAGAAAGAAAATAAAGAGCACAAGAAAAATTGTGTGAGCAAGAACATGTTCGTGCAAATGAGAGCAGAGAGAAATCCAGAGCATAAAAATGACTTCTTGAATACAACCTCGGACCTGACTCGACCTTCATGATGTATGTTAGAGAATTGATATTTTGAGGGGTTCAGGTAAGGCAGCAGACTTCTAAGATGAATCGATAATGAAAGGGCATTTAATCCCTACCAAAAATGTTTTCAACAAACACACAAGAATAACAACTGAAAGGACGGCTGAAATGATAGATCTGCGATTCCCTGAGAAAAGAATTTATTTCCAACCTTGTACCTGTGAGAACCACTGTGAGAAAAAAGATTTCTAAACTGAGTGATACGTCCTGCTTCTTTATCCTGTGTTCCAAAAGTGTGCCTTTTTAAAGTCATAGCTTTGATCTCTCATTTAGGACACACCATTTCTGAGTGTAAAGTATGTTTAGCCACTGGCTGTGCTGCCTTACTCCTCTCCTTAATGGATCGCCCTGATTTTCTGAGCATGGTTCTTATTAGGGCTTATAACAGCATGAGCACTTCAGAGAGTGAGACTGGGGCAGACGGACTAACGACTCATGCATGCGGGGCGGGGGCCGGCACAGTGTCTGAAGGGCATTTAGTCAAACTCAAGCAATCCAGCTGACTCAGAAACCAATACACACATCATGGGGCCTTAGTATTTATAAGCAAAATCAAACAAACAGTATGAGCTGCATAGATGCCGAAAGTCAGGTTGAGAAGAAAACTGTTGAGGTTTTATATAATTTTGGCATTTGTTTTCTGGTCCAATCAGTGATCTAGAGCAACAGCAGTGATTTCTGAGTTTAGAGTTTGCTGAGTTTAGAGCCACTGGTCACTGTCTGTTAACACTGAATGTCCAGCTTTGAATATCCAATTGGAGAACAACTATTATATACCATATGAATTTGATTTATTTAGTTTATTGTTATCTGGTACATAATGACACAATGGTTTTTGGCAGGCACTCTTATTTTGCCGATATTGTAGTCTACAAAGAAAATGCCCCTCACCCTAGCAATCCCAGCCTTGAATTAAGAGCTGCTAGCAAGCTATGACTGTACCAGAGATTAATTTTTTGTATCACCAGGTCCCTGTCAGATCACACAGAGAAGACATTGCTATTGGTGTTATTGTTAGCTGAGAAGTTTGTATTAGTAATGTTGGTTTAGGGCATTGATGTGAGGTGGGTCTTCAGTTGCTGATGGAACACGTGTTGTAACGAACAGGGGAACCAAGAAGAGTCTTGATGCATGTCTTTGACTTTTAAGAAGGTGTGGGTCAAGCTGATTACAGGCTAGCATGGTTGGTGCTAAAGGGTTCGAACGCCTCTACAGAAGGCAGTTTGTTTAAACGTTTTAGTCGGTTTTTGAAGAAATTGGTGTAGATATAGATTAGATTAGATTAGATTGACTTTATTAATCCCACAATGGGGAAATGCCTTAGAAACAGCAGCAGTAGTGAGAAAGACAGTTTAACAGGTTCCGTAGGATCAAAAAATAACGATATAAGAACAAAGAAAGATCAATATAAAACAATAAACAATTTCTCGCTGTATGTAAAGTAAAGATATGGCTAAACAGCATATACACAGTGCAAGTTAAGTGGATGAACAGGGAAGGGGATAATCAGAGGAATTGCACATGGTCAAAAATACTGCACAACAGCAGAACAAGCAATATACACAATGTGTGATTGTGTATGTAAGGAGGTAGTCTGAAAAAAATTGCACATGGTTTAAATACTGCACAACAGCAGAACAAGCAGTATACACAAACGTGTGTCACTACAGTGATGTATTGTAAAGTCTTACGGCTGTGTGGAGAAATGTTTGACGGAAACGCTCCTTCTTGCACTGTGGGTGTAACAGTCTTCTCCACAGTGTGGTGCATGGGGTGGGAGGAGTTATCCATAATGGATGACAGTTTTACTAGCATCCTTCTGTCCGCCACCTCCTCGATGGTGTCCAGTGTACAGCCCAGGACAGAACCAGCTCTCTTAACGAGCTCGTTAAGCCTTTTTCTGTCTCTGTCCGAGCTGCTCCCTGCCCAGCACACAACAGCGTAGAGAACTACTGAGGCCACAACTGTGTCATAAAAAGTCCGTAGGAGTTCTCTGCATACACCAAAGGACCTCAGTCTCCTCAACAGGTGGAGGCGACTTTGGCCCTTTCTGTACAGGGCATCCGTGTTTGTTGACCAGTCCAGTTTATTGTTCAAGTGAACACCCAGGTATTTAAAAGTGTCCACAATCTCAATGACCGAACCCTGGATGCTCAGAAGTGTGTGACCTGGAGGGTTCCTTCTGAAGTCAAGCACCAACTCCTTTGTCTTACTGGTGTTCAGTAGCAAATGGTTTCCCTCACACCAGTCCACAAAGTCAGTGATGACCCGCCTATATTCCTGCTCATTCCCTTCGGACACACAACCAACAATGGCGGTGTCGTCTGAGAACTTCTGCAGGTGACAGTGATGGGAGTTG
Organism: Brachypetersius altus; assembly: GCA_037974465.1. NCBI lineage: Eukaryota > Metazoa > Chordata > Actinopteri > Characiformes > Alestidae > Brachypetersius > Brachypetersius altus. The sequence goes on along the minus strand of JBBPDB010058110.1, from coordinate 3,867 downwards.
TTCTTAAAATCGGCTGTGTACAGGGTGAACAGAAATGGGGAGAGTACCGTCCCTTGAGGTGCCCCCGTGCTGCAGACTTCCACATTCGACACACAGTGGCCTGTCAGTGAGATAGTCAATGGTCCAAGCAGCCAGGTGCTGGTCCACGCCTGCCTCCTCCAAATTCCCTCTCAGTAGTGGTGGTTGGATGGTGTTGAAAGCACTGGAGAAATAAAAAAACATGACCCTCACAATGTTCCCAGGGGCCTGCAGATGAGACAGGGCACGGTGCAGCAGGTAGATGATGGCGTCATCCACTCCGATGCTAGATCGATAGGCAAACTGCAGCAGGTCCAGTGCTGAGCTCACCTGGTTGCGAAAGGTAGCGGAGGACGATCCTCTCCATGGCCTTCATCAGGTGGGAGGTTAATGCAATAGGTCTGTAGTGGTTCAGCTCCTTTGGATGTGATACTTTGGGAACCGGTCTTCCACAGCACCGGGACTCTCTCTGTCTGTACGCAATGTACATAAAACTCATTAGTAACTTTGCCTATAGTTTGCCTATAAGCTTTTATTTAAAACCATGATCATCCCCTGCTTTTTCTTTTTAGCCGTGTAGCCTTTAGCTTTTTAATTTGTAAGTTAGTGGAGTAAAGTAATTAAGCTTCGTTAGCAGTCGTGTATAGTCTGCAGCCTAAAGCCCAGCAAATTAATGTTAAAATGTTATACAGCTATGGCTCCTAAACCACTTTGACCTTTTTTAAGGGTTGAAAGGTGTTTAGTATCAGATCACAGTTCATTCAGGGAAATTAATTCTACTGCAGAAGACGACACTTGGTTCCCCACCCTTCCAGGATTTTTGTAATAAACTTCACTTGCAGTGATAGTTCACTTGCATCCCAAACATGTCCAATGGGTGACATGCAAGAACTGGGATGTTTTCAGCTTCCAGGAACTGTGTACAGATCCTTGCAATATGGGGCTGTGTATTATCCTGCTGCAACAAGAAGTGATTGTCGTGGATGATTCGAAGAACTATGGGCCTCAGGATCTCGTCACGGTGTCTCTGTGCATTCAAAATGGCATCAATAAATCGCACTTGTGTTCATTGTTCATAACAGACGCCTGTCCATACCATAAATCTACCGCCACCATGGTCCAGTCGATCCACAATGTTGATGTCAGCAAACCGCTCACCCACAACTCTGCCATCTGCCCTGAACAGTGAAAACCAGGACTCATCCGTGAACAGAACACCTCTCCAATGTGCCAGACACCATCGAATGTGAGCATCTGCCCCCTCAAGTTGGTTACAACGATGAACTGCAGTCAGGTCCAGACCCCAATGAGGACAAGGAGCATGCAGAAGAGCTTCCCTGAGACGATTTCTGACAGTTTGTGCAGAAATTATTTGGTTATGCAAAACGATTGTTGCTGCCGTGTCCGGGTAGCTGGTCTCAGAGGATGTGGGTGTCTATGCAAGCCTTGGAGACCAAAATGGAAAGTTCTTGTATGTTTTGCAGTAATTTAATTTGATTTGATTTGTAAACCCATCCTTCTGCTGCCTGATCTACCAAAGCATGTGACATCATCTCTTCAGGGCTGAGGAAGCTGAAGGTCTAAATACACAAAGCAAACAGCGCCCCCTTCTGAAAAAGTGTGATTCTGCATATAAAAGGTGTACCAGTTTTTCCTGTCACTGTGGGCTCCAGAGCACAGTAGTAGAGAGCAGAGTTTGATACTGCAGCAGAGGAGATCTTCAGATCCACTTGTTTTTCAGCTGCATTCCCTTTAGCACTCAGTTGTTTAAATGTAGCGTGTGTTACAGTTTCTTTTTCTGTTGGTAAAATCAGCAGTAAAAACTCTGGTCTGGATCCAGGATACTGACGATACCACTGCAGATTGTTCACATCACCATCATACTTGCAGGAGAGAGAAACTGTCTGATCTTCAAGAACCTGCATGATGTTCTCCAGTGGTGATAGACTGTGCAGAAGACTTTCCTGAAAAACAAGCAACCAATAAAAATGTTAGTATTTAATGTTGTAGAAATTATAATTCAACTTTACGTAAAAACAGAAAATAATTAATGAAGATAATGCCTTTCTACCTAGAAAGACCATAAACACAGTCAGAGAGCCCAGAAACATCATGGTGGTTCCAGAGTTCAGATAATGAGAGATTTAGGTGCTGCTGTTCAAGAGTGCGAAGCTCCTCCTACATCTCTCAGTGTGTGTTAGATGAAGTTCAGGAGAATGAAACCACTCCTCACCTGCTTTGGATGTGTTTGCAGTCTGAAGAATTCATTACCAATATACTGCAGGATTCAACCACAACATGGTGCCCTTCAGCAAGGAGTCAAGGGAGTAAATACTACTTACTAGGGCATTAACACAAAAGTTGACTAGCCGAATTCAGATGCACCAGTCGACGCCCCCTGAGAGAAGTCGACTAGTGTAAGGGGTTAAAAGGTAAGGCAGGCAGGTATAACCTCTGTCCCCAAGCAGAACTCCATTAAACGCCCCTGTAGAAGAAAGTATTGCTGTGTAGAACATTCCTACAGTTCAAAAGATATGAAAGTAATGTGTACACAGACATTTTAAAAACTATTTGCTTGGATGTTAAGATGCCTACATCTCTTATTATTAATAATGTATATAGTGGTGTGAAAAAGTGTTTGGACCCCATCCTGATTTCTTATTTATTTCTGTTTGTCACACTAAAATGTGTCAGACCATCATGAGATGTTAACAAGAATTTGCTCCCCAAACTTGAGCACTTAAATAAAAGAACTCCTGCAATCAACAGTGTCTCCTGTCCTCCAGACTGAAAATAATAATAAAGTGGTGTATTGAGAAGAGCAACACTATCTCCAGAACACAGTGCACTTGACAGCACTGCTATTTTCACCAGGAGCTCCATTGTTAAGAACAGTCTCAGCTTTTCTCTTCAGCTCTCTTCTTGTGTGGTTTCTGTTCTGAAATGATCTGAAGAGGAGTTCAGATCTGAGCAGGTTCTCAGTGCTCACACCATACTCTCATCTCTGCTGCCCTCTAGTGTGTGATCAGTCAGACTGTGTGTAGCAACTATGAACCGCATTAACACATCAACCTTGTTGTTTCATCCCTAATAAATGTATTTAATGTTTTACACAGTGACCTGAAAAAGAATATTTAAACAGAAAAGTTCTCAAACATCCATAAGTGCAGATAAGAATCACAGCCCTTATCAAAAAGTAGTTATACTTGAAGTTCATTATATTAAGAATGTTTGAGTATAAGTATATATATGGGCAGCTGGAAGCCTTGTGTTTAGGGTTATTCGCTCTGTGACCAGAATGCCCGGGTTCGATTCCCAAGACCACTAGGCACCACTGAGGTGCCCTGAGCAAGGAATTGCCCCACACAATGAATGGGTTAAATGCAGTGGATGTATTTCGTGCTGTTCACACTGTGTGCTGTAGTGTGTTCACACATGACAGAATGGTCAATTTCAAATATAGCAAATATACGGACCGTGTACTGGAAAGTATACAAATGTAATACTTCTTCGAACTAAATTGGAACATTTTAATCCTTTACATACTTTATTTATATTTATCAGTTTAAGCCAAGTATACTTCTGAAGTTAAAAAGTCTCAGTTTTAGTATAAAATTAGTATACTTTTAGTACACTTGAATAAACTACTTTTTGTTAAGGGAGCGCATCAAACTAAAGGCCATTAGGATGATTCGTTCTTATTCAGATAGTTACAGTGAGGAAAAGTCCCAGTTTCATGTAATTTCCAGTGAAAATAAGGACTGAATGAAGCCTTCTGTTCTCCTCAGAGGTTCTTTCTCTTTTACTCTTTAGGGATGTAGAGGTGCAGTTTGGAGAGGAGTGATTACA
>JBBPDB010058099.1:0-10651 GCA_037974465.1 Brachypetersius altus | reverse complement strand
GAGAACCCTACGGCCATGCAGGGGGAGCCAGAAGAACTAAAATGAGTTAAAAAAAAAACCATATTGGCACGAAAAAAGCAAAAAGGTCACACAGGTTCCAGTGTGTGACTGGATCCGCAAGTCCAGATCCGAGTAAAACTGGGGGTTTACTGTATACATATATACAGCAGGTAAAATAAGTATTGAACACGTCACCAATTTAAGAAAAGTAAATATGTTTCTGACGCTCTTAAGCTTTCTGGAACTCTCAGATGTCTGTAACAACCCATCCAATCCACAAATGCAAAGAAATCAAACCATATATATCCATAAATTAAGTTTTGTGTAATAAAATTAAGTGACACATGGAAAAATTCTTGAACATGCTTACTGAAATGTATTAATACTTCGTACAAAAGCCTTGTTGGTAATGGAGATACTAGTCGCATGGATTGCTCAGGTGTGATTTTGGCTCATTTGGTGTATGGTGAAATGATGTTCACTTCACTTCTGGGTTATGGCCCACAACAGTTTAGAAAGTCTTCTGTAACTGTAACGGTTGGGCCATCTCAGTCGCACACACAACAGAGCCAGTTACCTGAGTATTTGGGGGATGACGGCTCAGGACGGACAAGGGTATGAGTGAGTATGTGTGTGTGAATGGTCACGGCTTACGAGGCAAAACAATCTGAGGTCACTCTTAATGAGATGAAGGCTGGGTTGCCTGGTGCTCGTGACATGTCCAGCTGAATGAGTTTTCTCAATGATTAGTCGTGTGAATGTGGCGTTGTGTGATTGGTGGAGAATGAATGAGTAGCAGAAGAAAAGCCAGTCAATTCCCAGATTCTGCACTGGATCACACTCACTTACCTGGGTGGAAGTGGAGAGAGAGGAATCTCTAGTAGAGATTGTGTAAGGAAACCATATCGCTCTTGTGGTTCTCCAGTGGAAAAAGGGGTTCATAGCTAAAACCAGAAACTGTATTGTCCAATGTGTCCTTCATTCTCTGTGTGCTTCCTACAGACCAGCCTGAGGCAATCGAAGTGAGACTGGGGGTAGTGGAACAGATGAGCAGAGCCACTGAAATGCTGAGAGTTAAGAGACGGGACTAGTGAGTGAGGCTGAATGCCTGTGAGTAAAGTTGCATTCGGAGGATGTTCCTCCACCTAGCAGGGGCTCACAAAGAGGCTACAAGAGTTGGACAATCCCGTACCGCGTGTGGCTGATCTGAGTTTGCGAAATAAAGACTTTCAGTTCTTTTCCTTAACTCCTCACTGTGTGTGCGTCCTTTCACCCAGGCACCATGACAGATGAACCCGTTGCCTCGTTGATTCCTCTATCCCAGAAGAGAATCCTATGCAGTGTGAGGTAGCTACCCTCCGCGAACAAATCACCCAACTCATGCACGAAGTGGGAAGACGGTGGGAAGACTGCTTGCAGGCCAACGAAACCCAAACCCCGGTGCAACAGCCACGGGCCAACCACAAACGGCCCCACCGCCGAGCAGGAATCCTCTCACGGCAAGCCAGGGCAACATACCCCCCGTGCAGTACATGGCCACACTTGTACAGATGCCAAGGCAGGCTTCCCTTCGTGAATGTTATGGAGAGGACCCTGCTACGTGCCGGAGTTGGCAGAGCCTGACAGGGAGGGCCCTAGAGTGGGCCACGCCTGCGTGGTTGCAGGAGGCCATGATGTTGAGCCACGTTTGACCATACAGATAAGGGGAAGTCTGGAAGTCCTTTGCTGCTGCAATTAAAACAAGGATCTGACTTGGCCACTGATTGTTCAGTGCGGTTTAGGGGGATGGCCACTGGAAGCAGGTGGAATGAGAGACTGCGTGATCGCATTCTGGTGTGAGCCCTTGACGGGCAGCTGATAGTGGGACGATTGGTGGGTTGGGAAACCCAGCTCGTGCGTCTCAGGGTGGACCCGGATCATGAGGAGGACCTGAAGTTCTATGTATTAGAGTAGCCGGAGCCACTCATGATTTTGGGTCTACCCTGGTTAAAGTATCATAACCCCATGCTAGATTGGGATACTGTGTCGGGGGTGAAATGGGGGAGCAGGTGTGAGAGTCACCACACGGGGATCAGTTTTCAGGATCGGTATTGCAATCTGGCTGAGGGGTGTAATGCGTCGAGGGCCGCCCGTATCCCTCCGCGTCGGTCACGGGACTTAACGAAGAAGGCAGGTAGGGTGACAATGGATGAAAAGAGAGGGAAAGCAAATGTGTTGTCTAAGAGTTTCCTTACCAGTAAAACAAATGCATCGGACAAACAGATCATTATGGCCACGAAAATAGTAGCACCCTTCCAATTGGATTTGGAAAAGGAATAAGTCAAAGAAAATGAAAGCTAAAACATTTAGTCCAGTGTACAAAGAGGAAGTTAGCGGTCCCACAAGCAGTTACAGTCCAGAACTCTTCATGTTGCTTCACAACCAGCCTAACACCCCTCAAGTGTATGCTTGGGCGCCAAACCCCCCTCTCTGCCCACAAAGTGTGAACGAGTGGTTCCGTACGGCGGAGCGGATGTTGGAGCGAGCACACACATCCGAAAGTACAACAGTATCGCGATTCCAGTGTTTCGCTGATCAATGTCGGAGGGAGGCAACAGAGTATCGGACAGGGGATCACGTAGGGCTCTCCACCCGTGACCTCCGAATGCAGTTGCCAGCACGTAAGTTGGGAAGACGGTCCTCCACCAAGCAGGGACTCACAAAGGAGCTGCAAGAGTTGGACGATCTCGTACAGTGTGTGGCTGATTTGAGTTCTCAAAATAAAGACTTCAAAGACTTCACTGTGTGTGTGCATCCTTTCAACCAGGCAACCAGTGCCATCAGTATGTTTTGCAACAATAATTATTACTGTATTTACCCTGCTTATACAAAAGGAAATGACAGGCAAAGGAAATACAGTGCAGTCTGTACAACGGTAATATCGGTATATACATTCTAGCACTGCAGGAGTTCAGTGTAAACTGTACAGTACAGATAGGGGTTTATTTTTATATTTTTGTTAAGGGTAATGTATTAACAGAGTTTAAAATGAAATTAAAGTGTTCTGGGAGCAGATTTGGGGGGATATTTAGGGTTTACAATATAAAAATAGGCATTTTAGGCATTTTCTTGACCACAACATAACAACACGGTTTTTCATTATACGCGGGTCCTCTTGGTACATAACCCCCACATTACTGTATACATATATATGTATATATATATATATATATATGTATTTACAGTAACCCAAAAATTAAGTTCAAAGAGCGCCCATGTATAGCAAAAAAACACGTTGTAATATGGTACAAAAAATAAACCCTAAATAGGCCCCCAAAAATGCTTCCAAATATGCTCCCAAAACAATTTAATTTAATTTTAAACTCATTTTAATGATTTACCAAAGGCAAACCCGTATTCGTACTGTACAGTTTACACTGAACTCCTACAGGGCTAGAATGTAAATACCAAAGTTACCCCTGTACAGACTGCACTGTAATTCTTTGCTAAATGCTTCTGGTAACTTTTAATTAGTCCTGCTTCAGATTTGGTATGTTGATTGTTTACCTCAACTGAACTGCTCGTTAAAAGTCCTTCTATAGCATTTCTATTGGGTTAAACACACAGGATTTTGACATGACCATTCCAAAATATTAACTTTATTCTTCTGAACCATTTTTTTAACCAACTCGTGTGTTTAGGGTGATTGTCTCTTTGCATGATCCATTTTGAAATAACTGCTGATCCTAGAAGTTCATATTCTTTTATCACTCATAGATATTGGATTCCTGTCATGAATAAATGCCCTGTAATGAATAAAAAGTATATTTGTCAAATTTGTTTAAATCCGTTCTCTTTATCTAATTTTAGGACATCTAAATCTGATGCTTTGTGTCATATTTATGCAGGGGTTAAGGGTTCACAAACTTCAATGTAGTGCTCTACGGCACTCCAGTTGCCACCACAACTCACTTTTGCAGCACTTCGGCATTTCCATTTAAGAAACTTTTAAGAAACACTTTGTTAGCATTTAGAAGCTCCCCAGGTGACTGCTATTTTTTCCTTTTACACACAGGTGGCTGAGTCGATTAAACATGGCAGCAGCAGCAGCTCACTCAGAGCAGGAGAGGATCCGGCAGGATCATGGTGCGAGGAAGTGTTCATGCATCACTGATCCTGTCAAATCAGTTATTCTCTTACTCTGATCTTGTGTGATCTGGTCTATAGGTTCTACAAATATTTGTAAATCTTTGTGTTGGCTATATTGAGTCTTTCAGTATACAGACTTCACTGAAGAGACTGGACAGATAACACATCATAAATATGAATAATATTTATTAATATGAATTAATATGAATAACCACTTCATGGTGTATGTAATGGTGGAGTGTCTGATTCAAGGAGCCAGAAGTATTACAACATTATGTATGTTTTTAATAGATAACACTGTGCTTATATACATTGTTTTTTTTCTTCTTCTTCTGGTTTTCTCTTAGACTACTGGAGCGAGAGTGACCATGAGGACAGTGATCACATGTCATCAATGCCTAAACAGGATAGCCCTCCACCACCCTATGACACTTACCCTCATTCTGCCTTAGTACGTCTCCATTGGGGTTATCCACATTAGTGCGTGAAATATTTGCCTGAACTTCCCAGCAATGATTCTGGCCTATATTTGCCACTGCTTTAGCATTTTATTACCTTTTTAATCTTGCTGGAATCAGTCATATTAGTCAACATAAGAAACAATAATTTAGATAATAATAATTTAGATGTTAGAGAAAACTACATGGTGTTGCACTTCAGTTCTCTGCATGAACACCCTAAATACATTTGCACATTAGTTTGTACTCTCATCCAGAGCAACTTGCCTGTTCCGAATTCTGCTTCCGTTCTTTTTTTTTTTCTTGTACCACTTGAACCTTCCGGTTGGAGGTAATGGTGTTATTCACTTTGCTTTCTTCTCAATTACTTTCTTCCTTTTTTGTAGCAAATGAGCCCCTACCTGGAGCCCAAGCACATCCGGCCACCTTCCACTGAAACCATCCAGTCTCATTCCCCCCATGAGGACTTACACCCAGAGCCTCAGCGGGGGGGCGGTTTGAGTGGCTCCAGCTCTCCTGGCCGAAAATCAGCCAATCAGCGTCGCTCTTGGCAGGACTTGATAGAGACGCCTCTTACCAGTTCTGGCCTTCACTATCTGCAGACTCTTCCCTTGGAGGATGCTGTCTTCCTAGACCCTAACGGGGCCATTCCCATGGAGCTCCGGCGCCAGTCCACTCTACCAGCCCAGCGTGGTCCACTCCCTGAACGCTATGGGACCCCAACTCCCAGACAGCCAAGTCCACCCAACCAGCCACCCACCACTGCCCGAGGAAGAGCAGTGGGGAAACATCGCAGCTTCACGCTGCCCCGGGACAGCGGCCTCCATGCTATTCTTGCAGCCACTGCTGGAGCGCCTGAACACAGGGAGGCCCAGTGTTACCAGCTTGGCCAAGCATACACCAGAGATTCAGGTAACATTCTTCAGAGATGGGTAAAAATGTCCACAACAAAATTAGATTGAGTTTTTAATGTTTGGAGTACTGTCATTTGACTTGAAGGCAAATTGAATAGCCCATCATATCGAAACGTAGCAGCTAGTTCTTTCTACATCATAGCTTAGAACAGCAGAGCTATGTAGCTAATTATATGCATTTGTCAGCTTTTATTATTAGACCAGTAAAATCTTCTAATATATAGTCTGACTGTTTATTTCTTTGCCAGAGGCAGTGTTCATTTTAACCACAAGCAGTGTGTTTACCACATATGAGACATGCATACACATGTTAACTTGAGTTTTCTGTGGGGGGGCTTTTCAGGTAACTTGCATTACACCTATGGGCTATTGACAGCCTTAATGCCTGTCAGATTTGTACTACCACCCTCTATTTTTACGAGGTACCTTAGTGGTTTAGAAAGTTCACACTTAATTTACACTCACATGTATGCTAACACTTATATTGGTTAAATAGGTTAAATAATTTTTTGGTTTTTGTTTTTTTGTACTTTTCTCTGACTGTAATATTACAGTCATTGTTTTTATGTCATATGGAGAAATACTATATTTTTTTGTCCTCATGTCATACCTATTTTTTAGCTACAATTGACATTTCATCATTAACCTGTTTGATGTGATAGTGAGATCATGCTCTTCTGAAAAAAGGAAAAACTGCAAAACATTCAGCAAGAACTATTTACATGAGTGCATGTTGCTAATTTTAAGTTTTCTTGGATGTTCAATACACATTTCATCCCAATCCAGTAAGCAGTAAGCAATTGGTGAGGCTTACAAATAATCACAAAAATTATTACATTTAGCACAGAGGTACAAATAAAAAATTGGAGTAACATTATAGCAACCTGATTTACATTCTGTTAAAAATCACACATCTTACATACTGAGATAATCAGATGATATACAGCTTATAAAAAAAGGCGAATAGAACGTGGCTATATTGTTATTTTCAGCATCTGTGTTAGAGTATATTAGAAGATATAGAACCTGAAAATATAACAACAGGTAACTGCATTGTGAATAAGACAAAGTACACCTTGACTGAATACCCTTCTTTAAACCCTTCTCCTTCTTTCACATTTGGTACAGTCTTATTAGACATGTCCTAATAGACTATAATTTATTCTGACAGTTCTCATTTCTCACACTTGTCATCCTTATGTCCCCATATTACCCCTGCACACTCACATGCATGCTCATACTCACATCAACCACACACACACACACACACACACACACACACACACACATACATTTTGTCAGAAACTTCATTGTGCCCCAGAACACATGAGGAAGTGTCCTTTCAGCCTGTGTTAACGTTGCCTGATGCATAGGGCAAGGGAACATGCCTTCAGGGTTTTTTTGCTTTTCTCTCCCACATCCCTCTGCTTTTCTTAAGTCTCTGCAGCAGATAGAGAGCAAATCCTTCCAACACACACAATAATAGCATTGCTCATCAGCACTGAATCTCAAGTAAGCTTGCAAATATGGATTATATTTTACCGAGCAAATTGAATGCAGTCATCTGTGCAGACACACTTCATGAACTGTCAATAATACAGAAATAACTACTATTATCCCCATAAACAAATCACACTCAAACCAGCACCATCCAAAATCCCACTCACACTGTACCATTTATATTATTTATTATTTATATTCTTTTAGATTTTTATTCTGCTGCTGCTATTTTCATAACAGTATTTGTATGATATGTATTATTGCACAATACTTTGCACAGTATTTATTACAGTTATTTCCTACCTCATAAATCTTTGCAGTTTTTGCACAATTAACATATTAGGCTGCTAGAATACACTATCTGACACAATATTGTATTCACTCTTACTTTGTACCATTTCTGCTTTTTGTTGTATTGTCCTGTAATGTTTGCTCATGTTTCTTTCGTTTTGCATTCTGTGTAGTCCTATTCTGTCTGGACTTGGGTAGTTTCGTGCTGTTTTGTGTTTCCTTGTGGTCCTGGAGGAATGTTGTTTCATTTCACTGTGTACGGAGTATGTGGCTAAAATGGCAATAAACAACTACTTGACTTGTCTTAAGCTGTCCTGTTGCTTCCAAACTGGAGTAGTGGAGGTGCCCAGAATTATGTTATCTGGAAACCAGTACACACTGATGTAAGATCAGCAACAACATTGCTTAGATCAAAAAAATCTAATTCTCTGTTTTGTACTCCCTTGGTTTATTTTCTATGCACTGTAGTATTAATAAATACAGAAGTTTACCATCTTTACTGCTGTGTGACCTGTTTCTGATTTGGTATTTAAATAAAGCCTGATTTTACCCTACACTCTGCTCTCTATACAGTCAGATTTCTTATTTCTCACTGGAGCTTATTACTGACCCTCTGTGATGCCCTCTGCAGGTGTGGAGAATGAACACAGGCAACAAGCTGATTCACTGGGTGATCTGTACCGAGCGCTAGAGAGGGCTAGTTTGTCACCTGTGAATGAACAGAGGCCCTCCTCTCATCTGGAGTACAAACGCTCATTTATCCGTCGTTCTAACGATCCTTTGCTAAATGAGAAACTGCACCGCCTGCGCATCCTTCAGCACACATTCAAGGTAGTGAGCAAACCTCTAACTGTTGTTTCTGTTTGTCTTGAGTGATGAGATTTATCCTTTTTAGTAGAGCTGTACAACATGCTGTTTGCAATTTTGGCTCCTTTGTAATACAATTTTATAATCTGTTCATGTCTGAGAGTTACATTCAGGGTTCAAGACTTTTATCAATATTACATATAAAATATTAAATAAAAAATATTAAATATAAAAAAATCAATTCTTTCCCTGGCCATATTAATTCATGTCAATATCTTCTCATAGGACATCCCACTTCAAGAAGCAGAGACAAAGATCATTCATCGAGATGTGTAAGGAAAGCCAGTGTCACAAGCATAGAAGGAGAGCACGTTATGTCCACACTTCCCTTTGCACAAAGTTCTTCTTCTGCTTCTCTGACTCCGTTCTGAGACTGACCAGCCTCTCTTTAACTCATGTTTCTTGATCTAGGGCCCTGTTACTTGCCATACTGTCTTCCTCCTTGAGTTGTTTCTGACAATGCACAATGTTTGTACATAAAGGCATTAATTTGTATATTGATATGAAGTCACGGTCTACTGACAGTTGAATTCTGTGTATTTTATGAGTTCTAACTAACCTGATATATGTTGGCCTTTGTGAGATGCCAAATGACTGTTTGCTTCCTGAAGCTCTGTCCTCCTTAATGTCTTGAAAAGAAACGCAGAAGGGACAGAAATATCAGAACTGCTTGTATTGTTGTTTTTGAACTACTGATTCTGTTGTTATTATTTTCTTTTGCATGGCCACGAAGTTATGAGTTTTGTATGTGGTATTTATTTAATGGTTAACTGGAAGTGTAAATTATAGTTTTAACTGAACCTACTTTTTTAATAATAATAGACTGTGTGTTGAAGAGTGTACAATATGGAATGGGCATGAAGTGATTGTGTGTGTGGAGAAAGAAAGAGAGAGAGAAAGAGAGCGAGAAAGGTGAGTGTATATCTAATGTGTTACCCTTGTTCTTGTATCCATCTGGCTGTTTGCACTACAGCCTTTGACCCTAGCCCTGAAAACAGCCTGTGGTTTAATGTCAAATACTGAAGGCTGGCAATAATGCTGAAGTAAAACAGTGAAACAGTTGTCTATTTTTGTAAGCATGATATTTATCCATCTGTTTGTACATGGTTTTGTATGCTAAGGTCTGTCTTATATGAAGATATCTGATGATGTTAATCTCCCTTCTAAATGTGTTTCCAAAATATCTTTGATGGGATGATATGTGAAAGCAGCTATGTTGTTGTATCTATAAGATAAAATAATTTGATCAATAAACTGTTTGATGTTTTGCCATACCTTTGTCTTAAAGCACCATTCATCTGTAGCTTCTGTCCTCTAGACGTAATGGTTGTTGCTTCAAGACAATCAACTTAACATGGTGTTACCAGTTTGCCAATGTGAGCTGTTTTATTTACTGATGAGATTGATTTCCTGTCACAAACCACTTGTATTTAGACTATAGCTTGGGTAATCAAGCTCTCATATTTAAACCCATTAATTGGATGACTGAGAAAATAAAAAGTGCAGTAACTTTTGCCCAGCTGTGTCCGTTTTGATAAGGTTGTCTTTCCTGGGATAGCAACCCTATTATAAAGGTTAAGTCAGAGGTAGTGGTATTTTATATTATATTATATTACATTATATTATATTATATAAGGTCAGTAAAATGTAGGCTGTGTTGCATTTAGCAATACTAAAATATTGGTATATCATTGGTTTTTAGAAACACACCACTTATTTGGGTCACAAATGTAGAGAAGATGTGTTGCTTGGTTAGTTCTTGCAGTGAACATTGTTGAACTATATTGATAATCTTTAGTGATATGAACCCAATAGGTTTTCTCTAATGTCCCCAAGGCTAAATGGACAGTGACAATAAACTGGAACTTTCATTTCATATTTATTTAATGATGAACAAATAGTTCGCCATAAAAACCCAGATTTGGCTTTTTTGGATGAACCAAATGGATGAAATGAAATTATAAACAAAAAAGAGTACTCAAGTGAGTAAATGTAAGTTACAATACCATCTCTGTTTATTAAGGCTGGATAGATCTTTCTGAGAATAGATCTTTGAGTGAAAATATTCCTACTGAGTGTTTTTTGATGCTAAAAATACAAAAGTAAGCAAATGAGAGAGAGAGGGAGAAAGAGAGAGAGAGCAATACACACTATTATTTACTATTACCACTATTTGTACATAGAGTAATTACTGCCTCAGGAATTCTTACCAGATATCTCACTTACATTCATAACTCTATAATAACGCTAAATGCAGTTACATTAATAAAATGGAGAGAGGGGAAGAGAGAGAGAGAGAATTACTTTTTTTAATGTCGAATTTTTATGTAACCTTTGCTCTAAACTGACTGCTTTGGCTCTTCTCTAAAGTTTAGTGCACACCCCCTGAATCAGGGGTGTTGCTAGACACAAAGCCCTACTGAGAGAGAGAGAGAGAGAGAGAGAGAGAGAGAGAGAGAGAGAGAGAGAGAGAGAGAGAGAGAGAGAGAGAGA